>VWYO01006056.1:466751-543253 GCA_013400275.1 Rhadina sibilatrix
ACCATGAACTCCAAGACCCTAGGCTTTATCTTTTGTCTGTAAAAATCAGGCAGTCAGATCTTAGCAGCTAGAGCCAAATAGGTTTTACAAGGTTTTACAAGGTTCTGTGGCAAGTCAGAGTACAAGAAATGAGAGAATTTCTGTTTGTACAGAAATTTCTGAAATCTTTTAGAGCCAAAAAAATGCTTCTAGCCATTTGTAATGGAAATTATTTATTCACATACTGGATGAATACCTATGGCAAATGGAGGGAAGTTGAGTTTCAAAGTTTCAGAATGTAGTTTGTCTGCTACTGTTTAACTAAAGGATCCCCCACACACTAGTTCTCTGTACTGCTATTTGTAAGTGTATGTGTGAATGTAAAAATGGCTCATTTCTTGCAAATCTTTGCTTCTTTCATGACCATCAACCACACGCTGTTGTTATTAAAATTACCCCCATGTTTCATATTTTGATACTGGAAACGTGCTCTGAATCTATTATTAACAGGCTCCAGTGCCAGCAATCTTGCAGCACTCTGCAGAAAGAGAAGACAAGGTCACTGCTGAGAAGTGACAGAAATATCTGGTAATGACAGTAGAGAGTGTGGGTGGGCAGGTGAAGGGAAAGCTTCAACGATGAAGTAATCATGTATTACTAGTTCTGAAACTGATGCAAAGTATGCATATGCAGAATTTAGATTATATGGGTGAGAAATGCAAGTGGGAATAAGTAATGTTGGAGAAGTTAGCAGAGTTTATGTGGGCTATAAATGCAGCAAAAAATTATGCAGCCCATGTCCTGCAGAGTTGATGTGTCCTGTGCTGACTTGCCAAACCATGAGCTGGTTTTAGCTGTATTGCTATTGGCTTGTGCTGGCTGCAGGGGGCTAGCAGAGCTGTCTTCACCCCAAATCACAGCATTCTGTCATATTTTAAGCACATAAACCTAGCACTAAAAGCATGATCAAAACCTGCCAGGAAGAATGGACACATTTCTACTAAATTTCGATTGAAGATCTAATCTGCACTTTTTTTCTCTGCATTCATACTTCAAAGTGTAGTGAATTCTAATTATTAATGAGAATTGCAGTCTAGTAGGCAATTCAGTTCACTGAAGTACAGCCTGAAATCTAAGTACACAAGAAACATAATAAGAAGAAATAGGCAAAATGTTTGTATACAAATAGTGGGAATATAGGTAAGAAAATGGGCAGACTTTGCCTACAAGTGCAAGATGTTACACACAGAATCTAGGGGTAACAAAAACCTGTCAGGAACAATAACTGGAGAAAACTGAATAGTACAGGTTCTTCAGAAAGGAGGTAAACAGAGCTGGTAACCTTGCCTGAAACTGTAAGATAATTTGTGATGAAACTAGTTATGTCAATAAAACAAATTCTGCTTGGATCGAGCACTTCAAGCATGAAAAAAGTTGAGGGTTTGTTGTTTTTTTTTCAGAATTAATGCTTGTGTAAAATCCCCAGGGTGTCAGATTTAGTTCTGCAACATTATTGTAGAGAGGAATGTAAAAGAGAATTTGTCATTAAAAGATATTTAAGCTCAGAAATTTCTTCACCAGTTACTAATCCAACTAAAGATAATGACAATATAGATCTGGTTTTTGCTTTGAAATATGTAGGTAACAAAATGTAACCTCTAATCAAACATTCAGGCACTGAGTCAATTAACATTGCATGAAAATAAGTAATGATCAGCAGGCTTTAATAAGCAAAACAAGCTAGTTAAACATATGAAATATCATGGGGGTTTGTGGTTGTTACTGTGAAGAAGACATCAAATTTCATTAAGTGTAAAATACTGTGTTGTATCTGACAACAGGGGACTAGGTTCAGCCAGGAAGTCCGCTCCAGACCCATTCTCCTAAATTTTTCAGTTAAATTCAAAAGCCTTAACTAAATCAGAGGTAACTTTAGGACAGTTTGACAAATTTGCTTGCTGTCAATATTCTTTAAGATTCTTCAACTCAGTGCTGAATTTAGACATTGAAGAATCTGTTTTTGTGGTAGTGTAGATTTTTGAGATGTAGGCCAGGGTATCTGTTGTCTACTGGGTGTCTATCAAACCTGCCAGTTCATCTAGAGAGTCTGATTCAGATGCCTTCTCCATAAATCAGCCCTTCTGGGCTTCCTCATCCCTCAACACTCTCAAGCAAGATGAGGGTGGTATGGCTTGTGGGCAGTTTGTACAGGCTAGTGAGGAAAATTAAATTGGAGAGCACCTGATAGAGAGGATGTTCACCCTGGAGAAGAGAAGGCTCAGGGGGATTTTATCAATCTACATAAATATTTGTACAAAGAAGATGGAGCCAAGTTCTTTCCCATGGCAACAGAAGAGGCAATGTGTAAACACTCAAGCACAGAAAGCTCCCTTTGAACATCTGAAAACACTTGCCTGCTGGGAGGGTGACTGAGCTCTGACACAGGCTGCCCAGAGAAGATGTGGAGTCTACTTGCTTGGAGGTTTTCAAAAGCCACCTGGACATGATCCTGGGGAACTGTTTCTAAGGGATTCTGATTGAGCAGGGTTTGGGCAATATGATCTCTAGAGATCCCTACCAGGCTCAATCATTCTGTAAGCAAGCTCCAGTCATTTTAGTAAATTTAATTCTAAAGTCAGGCGAAGTTTGATGCTTAATATAAATGTTCTGCATAACTTCAAAGATACCCACTCACTGTGAAACTGTGATTTCTGGAGGCAGACTATGGCTTGCTCAGAAAATCAGACAGGAGTTATAAAGTGGATCACTATTATGCTTGTCCATATGCACCCATTATTATTAGAAGCAGCAGAAGAGAACAGGCAGGAAAGATGCTACAGGAATCTTTAAGGGAGGTTTCCTAAAGAAGAGAGGTTTTGAACTTTGCATTAGCATGGCACTGGCTCTGTAATGCTCTTATCTCTCTCTTCCTACCAAATGCTGAATACTTCTCTCTGTGTCAGCAATGAGGAATTCTCAGCCTAGAAAAATGAGTTAGGTTTGGAGAAAGTACAGCTGAGAGATTAAGTTGAAGGATTTCTGAAATTAACCCTTTTTTTGTCCTTCCTGTCTCATGATCTCTGTTTCTCCCCACTGCAACTCCTTTCTTTGAGCTGAACTTAGTAACTCATGCCCTTGTGCTCGTCAGACTTAACCTGTGGCTGTACATTCTCCATGTGACAGTACAGCAGGTGGGTCCCAAATGGTCCCACTGTGACTGAGTTACAGCTTCAGCATCTGCCCAGGCATGCTATTCATGTTATACCTCAGAAACAACAAAGAGCATTAGAGATATTGATTCAGGAAATGCCAAAGGACTTTCTGCTGGCCTCTGAGGAATAATGGAAAGTTGTTATTTGAAGACGTTCTTACCCAAGATCTTCTAGTCCTCAGTTTTGCCTGTTTAGTGACTGGGGGAAGGGGCTACTTGGCTTGTATGTTTCCTGACTGCACTCTTTCTGCAAAAGCTGATTTCTTTTCACTACAGATCTCTGTAATGTCAACTAGTTTAGGTAATTTTCTGATATATCAAAACCATAGTGATTTAAAATTTATATCATAGCTTATCCTGTCCAAATACTTAAAGTGAAGGGCTGAAAGCTGGCAACAATTTACTTGCCCAACAGAAAAATCTGCATTTTTCGTTTTGCACTCTGCTAATGTATTGTAAGAGAGGATGAACAAACAGATTGGTCTCCTCCCACCACATAGCTGCATTGCCAGCACTCAGGGAAATAAAGACTGCATGGATTAAAAAGTCGCAAGGTTACTATTAAGGCATAGCTACTGAAACAGGAGCATGCACTGAAGAGCTCTCAGTTCAACAGAAGCAGTTCTATTGTGAGCAATGTCAGCCTCACTGCTAACGTGGGAGCCAGGGATGAGAATGCAGGTAAGATCTTTCTATACCAGGGCATGAGCGAATCATGATGAATTGCAGCCATTGCCAGAGTGATTTGTACGGTGCATATTTTCTTTTAAATTTTGTATTTGAAAACTGCTTTATTTTCAGCTGCTTGAGACAAAAGCAATGGAGTTTTTTTCAGCACTGCCTATGAAGTGACATTACTGTTTGTGCTTGCTTTGAAATCTATTTATGATGCATGTTTAAGAAAGCATTTGCAGCTCCTAAGGTTTATGTGTGTAATACAATCATTTAAGCAAACTTCCTTAGTCGTTTTCCCTAGGCACCCTCTGAAGAAATCTTCCTCTGAATCACAGTTTGTGCATATGCAATTAATTACTGACAGGCTGTTACACAGCCTGATCATGTGGGAATTGACCATTTAGTTGTCACATAGAAACAGCCTTTGCCTTTTGTCCTCACTTAGAAACAGTGCTTGCATTGGCATCTTGATGACACTCTTATCATCAGTTTGCTGGATTAGGTATTTTGATTGAAGTACTTGAAAGACATAATTTCATAAATACATTTAAAGCAATTCCACCCAAACCACCTCATTCTCTCTAAATCATTCTCATTTTATTGCTGAGTTTTCAAATACCTTTAGAAAGCTTTATGTTGTGATGTCAATTTTTGAATTGTGTACCTTGTAGACATCTCACAGTATCCTGGTGATTAATGATAGGATAATAAGACAGTCTTCACTTAGAAAAATACTTTAACTTCTGGAGTTCTCTAACCAAATATCCTTTTCTTTATCTATACAGATGCAAACTTTTTTATAAAAGTGAAAACAGACTGTGGGTCATCAAACTATTCCGAATATTGTTTGCACTGATAACTCATTTTTTATTAAAATGCCCCTTAAAAGTACCTAAAAATTATTTATGGCTATGAATATATAGATCTATTCTAATACCAAGAAGAATCTTGAAGTTATTTCTAAACTTTCCAGTAACAGTAGCTGGTTGGTGCATGGGCAATATGGAGACCCATAAATAGCCTGTTGACTTAAAGTATTCTGCTTCCATATGCTCAGACTGGTAGGTCTGCTAAGCATGAGACAAATTTGAATGTAAAGATATTATCTTTGGTTTTATTTGACCAGCTGCTTAGATAAAAATATTAAACTGATTTTCCTAGATTTGCCTAAATTTTTCTAATGTAACGCTATTGAACCTACCAAAAAAAAATAAAATGTTGTGTCATTGTCCTTGAGCCTTTTGGCTACAACAAAATGGCATGAAACATCTCTGTTATGTAAGACAGTTCATGCCTAGAATAGGAAATTACAGTAGCAGCTCTGAATGGCTGATGGCAAGTAATCACATTTAACAGAAAAGTGTCAATGTCATGATCAATGCAAAAAGTGTTTCCTTATGCACATGCATACACAGTCTTGCATTGCTATTCATTGATTCTTAAGTCCAGGAATACTTACATTTTTTCTTTTCACCAATAATGGTATTTCTTGACAAAACGCTCTCCAAATAATTTTCCATTTTACCTTATAAAAAAAAAGTAATCTATAGAGACTACACTGAAAGGAGTTGGAAAAAATAGGGAGGAAATGTTAAGAAAAGGTGAATGTCTGGATCCATCTAAATTTTCCATCTATGAGCTTACACAGAAAATAACTGGTATTGTTGTTGTGTCTTCGTATTACATTTGCTGCCAGACAACTTTACTTTTTTGTCTCTCCTATATGAGTCAGTATGTTGATTGAATTTATCATTATTTTTTTTAGTAGACTTCTATCACATTTTAAAAAAATGCACTGCATATGCAACAATTGAAGTTGTCTCATGTTGTCACTGTTTGTTCTTCTCGTTCTAGGTGATGTGATTGTCTATATTAATGAAGTTTGTGTCCTTGGACATACTCACGCAGATGTAGTCAAACTCTTCCAGTCTGTTCCTATTGGTCAGAGTGTCAACTTGGTGCTATGTCGTGGATACCCTTTGCCCTTTGATCCTGAAGATCCTGCCAACAGCATGGTGCCACCCCTTGCAGTAATGGAGAGGCCTCCGGTAGTGGTAAATGGAAGACATAACTATGAAACTTATTTGGAATACATTTCTAGGACTTCTCAGTCTGTTCCAGACGTAACAGATCGACCACCACACTCCTTGCACTCCATTCCAGCAGATAGTCAGCTTGATAGCACATTCCCACCACCTGCCCATGATGATAATATATCAATGGCTTCTTCTGGGGCCACCCAAGCTGAACTCATGACCTTAACCATTGTGAAAGGGGCCCAGGGCTTTGGCTTCACTATAGCAGACAGTCCTACAGGACAGAGGGTGAAGCAAATTCTAGACATTCAGGGATGTCCTGGTTTGTGTGAAGGTGACCTCATTGTTGAGATCAACCAGCAGAATGTACAGAACCTGAGCCATGCAGAAGTAGTGGATATACTTAAAGAATGTCCTGTTGGAAGTGAAACTTCTTTGATTATCCATAGAGGAGGTAAGTTTGGAAAGTCTGTACAATTACAAAAATGTGTATAAAAGGTTCGAAACCATAAGACATACATATACTCACTACATCCTTGTTTGCTAGATTGGAAATTAATTTCCATGTTGTGGGAAGTAACACCATTGGTTCTGGAAAAGTGTGTCTGTAATTAAGTATCCTAGGCAAAATCTTACAGTTTGTTGTACATTTCTTTATGTGTTTTTCAGTCTGAATTGTGCCATCTCTGTATGAGGATAAAACTAGGGCAGTTCTGGACCTTTCACCCCATAACAGTTTGTGTGGTGTCTGCAGCAAACTCATGTAGTCCCAAAGCAGTGCTGCAAGCTTTAGATATAGTTGTATGTATTGACTCATTAATGTAGATCCAAATCAGAGCAATTATTTGCCCTTTACAAGGTTACTGGTTTTCCTAAGCCATTTTGCCTCCTTTTCATTCATTGTAAAAATTTTGTACAACAGTTGTTGGGGTTATTTTCTTTCCTGATAACAGAGATCCATGGTATATATTTCTCTGATTTTTTAAAAAAATAGCTTGTAGCAACTTGTTTTTTCTCACAGCCTGACGCAGTAAGTTTGAATGTTCACCATTGGAAGGGGAGAGTCAAGACTTATCCATAAAGAAGAAATAAGAACAGAAACAGAGTTTAAAAGTTGACAGGGATGAGTTATTTTGTATCTTTTATTATTTTAGCCAAACAAAATTTGGTGGTTTGAGGTCAGCATCCATCCTAATTTATTATTACCTGAAGTAAATAATGATTGGATTTCTTAAATTAAAAATCTTTGTTTCTCTAAAGGCATTCATATGTCACTTAATGTACATTACTCTGTGCTTCAAAAGAAAAAGGATTCTATGCACAAAGATGCAAAAAATACTGTTTTCCTTCTGAAGAATAGAAATTGGGAAGTGAAGCTTTAGTGTTTGCATATGACAAATGTTTATCATTACAATACCTAAAAATCCTTAGAACAAGGACTGTGGTAACATCAAATTGAAGAAATAACAAACATAAGGTGATTATAGGCGATTTATTGTCACACAGTCAATAAAGGCACGTAGTCAATAAATTATTTTTCATGTATATATATAAAAGAACGACTTACAAGAGACAGAATCTGATATTTCTTTGAAATGAGACCAAATTAGGAAGATAATTAAATTGGAGTCACTATAGGATATGAATTTGGAGGAAGTTAATTGTTGCAGAGAAGCTGCATTCATTGGTATTAAATCTGGTTCTCCTTAATGGCCATTAAGAATCTTGAACAATGGAGTAAGCAACATTTTTGTTTTATTAAGAAGCTGACAAACTAGGGAAAAATCCATAGCCAAAAAAGAGCATCAAGAGGATTAGAAGGGTTAGTGTAACCCCAAAAAGGTGGAATTTTATTTTGAAAAAGGCAAGATAATCACCTTCTAGGGGACAACAATTTAGAACACCAGTCTTCAGAGAGAAGTGGAGTGTGAAATCCAGTATGCTGAACAAGCCTGAGTAATAATAGACAACAAAATAGATATTTCAGCAATCCTGCTACTGCAGGGCAGTAACAAAAAAAACTGAAGCAGCAACATACTCAAGCCCTTGAGGATAATTGCTCTCTCTGAAGAGAATTTCTTCTTAGATCATTGATTCATGATCAAAACATGATAGTTTAACATTGATCAACATGATAGTTTAACAAGTTCTGGTACATTAACTGAGCTGTGGTTATTTTCTACACATGGCTGTGGCAGGTAGGAGATAACTACACTGAGCTCAGCGCTCGATAAAAGCGCGCTAAGTTTACACCATCTGGGCTCATCTCAGGCCAAACACCGAGGTACAGGTCCTTCCCCTGGCTCAGCTGACACAGATCTAGTGTCCAAATGCAGTAACATTTAACCCTCTGCTGCTGGGGCAGGAAGTGGTTGGTTGCTTTAGAGAATGCAAGGAAGAGAAAGAGGGCATGTTTTGTTCACGGCAGAGCAATGACCAAGACTAAAGCAAATGTTTGGAAGTGCTACGGTGTCGTTAAACTTAAGGGGATGATACAGAGCAAGTGCAAGTTTACTATCATAAATTTTTGTATGTCAGAAATAATGACTATACCTTAACTCAAGGTTGTGAGACTATGAAATTAAAATTCAAACAAAGCTCACTTTTTTAGAACTGTTAGAAGGTGAAAACCAGGGGTTTGTTTCCTTTTTTTTTTGTCTATTCATAGGAAAAGGGAATCTATGTGACTAAATATACACCTAGAATGCAGGTTATTACGTCTATTTTAGCCATCATGTCTCCTTTTATAGTCCCTGTGTAGAAATAGGTTTTTCTATGATGTAATTCATGTAATCCACTGTAGATATTTCAAATAAGTCAGGTATATCTAGGTGTATCTTAAACTATATTTGCTGCTGGACTGTTGATAAAGGGAGTAGAAGATGACTGATGCAGGTGTATGTGTACATCTGACATCTCACAAATAATAAACAGGTGATAAGATTTAGTCATATGAGAAAATCTGAATACAAAACCAAATACTTAAAGAAACTTTCTTTGATTCTAAAGTATTTAGTCAGTGACACCAGTAAAGCAAGGCATTCTTTCTCATTACTCATGGATCCAATTTTTAGTTTATTATCTTTGATGTGTAATGACACTTGAATTATGCCATCCTTTTCCATCATTACCCTATGCATCCTGTCTTTAATGTCTCATTTTTAAGATAAAGACCAAAGGGCTGTTCCTGCCTGTGGAGGACAGCTGTGTTTTGCATAGGGTTGTGTGTTGCCTTGTAATGTTTCTGTCTCTGATATGAATATGGCCTGACTTCACACCTAAATGTGGCAAATCCATTTCTGTAAGTGACTTAAGTTCTCTCATCCAGCAATCTTATCTACATTGCAGAAAAGAAACAGATTGACATTGTCTGTGATTTATTCTCACTATAGGAAGAAGTATCTCATACTGGAAAAATTACTCCCTTGGATACACATAGTATGCATGTTACAGAATTTTAAAAACCATTTTAAAATTCAAGCTTAAAAGGTCAACAGCTAGAGTATGCAGGAGAAGGAAAGGTCTGCATGTTTCAAAAGGATGGAGGGAATAGCAGTACTCAAATTTAAAGAGGCCAGTAAGATCTCTCTCACCATCACCAAACAGAGGCTTGTCATGGGGTACAATTCAGCTGGAGGAGGTCCTCCAACTCATAGTCTACTCATTTTAAGATTTCTAAAGCAGAAGTAGCAATGTATCTGCTTGTTAAAAAAATAGTAATGGAAATAATATGATTGTCTTTCAAAGGAAATGCAAAGCATCTCTCTAGCACTGGCCAGACATCTTACTTTTTCTTGTTTATTGGACAAGTTCTTTGCTAAGAAGGTGCACCATAATAGTTCAGTATCTTTGCATCTGTTTTTGCTGGGCAGCCATATTGTTTCCATTGATTACTATTGGCTGACAGATGTGTTTGTACTGAAAAACAAGAACTAAAATTAATGGAAAAGTTAGTGGAAAAGTGTTACCTACAAAAAAAAATTAATATAAAAGAAAGAAAATAACACCCAATGAGATTTACTTCCTTTCCAGCTTTGCTTCAGGCTTTGCACTTTATCCTCAACTACTGCAGTAGATTTCATAGAGTACAGGCTGCTGAAATAAAGTGGAAGAGCTCTCAAAAATCAGTCTTTCTGAATGTAGATAGAGCATAAATTCTGAATTAGTCCAGTACTACTGAAAAACAGCTCTTAGTGGTTGAAGTGGTATGTAGCAAATTTATATAGAGCAAAATATTCAGAAATTAGGATTTCAAAAACTAGGTTTGACATGTTCTACTAATTGAGCTATCCAAGTATTTGACATACGTCATCTCTTTCGGAAAGTACCTTTGAAATATATGAACCTATAGACAGCAGAAGTGCCCAGCTCCAGAAGTGTTCCTGTCTAAAAAAAGAACTGATAGATTCAAATGTAGATCCATCGTGACTATGTCTGAAATGCTGTTGTTAAGGAAACCTGCAGACAACCCAGGACTGATTCATGAAGTTATGGCAACTCATAACAGGTGTTGAGAGTGAAACATTAAGTGCAAAAAGTGGGAGACTGACAAAATTCCTATATCAGGTGGCTATTTTATAATCATGGAATCAGAGAATGGTAGAATCCAATCTGGCTCTGAGAAACTGAGAATGTTGGTACAAAATTGAGCCAGAGAACTGACACACTGTCAACACTGTTTAATTATTAGCCCAGTCCTGGTGTTGGGCCAGACTGTCAGCAGCCAGTGTCACCATGACAAGGCATGGGAAACAGTGAGAGCCACGTGCAATGCACACACAGTCAAGATGAGGAGGGAGAATTCAACTAAGTACTTGTAAATCGTGTGAATAAAAGGAGGGCAAATTATCTTTCTCAGATATTGTATAAATCCTAGTAGAAGTGTGTATCTCTTTAAAAGCACTAACAGATACCAGTAAATCACACACAGCATTATCAATTTCAAAATCAGGCAGAAATTTCACAAAAAAAATCTCTGAATATTCCAGTGAAAAATACTCAAAATAAGCAGGCTTCAGTGGAAGGAATCCTTCATCCTCAGTACCCTTTCCATGGACTTATTTCAAATTTGCAAGTTTTGCCTTTCTCCCATAGAGGTGAGATTTTTTTTTTTCTTTTCTTTTTCTTTTTTCTTATTTTTTTTATTTTTCTCTCTCTCTCTCTCTCTCTTTTTTTTTTTTTTTTTTTTTTTTTTTTTTTTTTTTTTTTTTGTTTTCTTTTCTTTTTTTTTTTTTTTTTTTTTTTTTTTTTTTTTTTTTTTTTTTTTTTTTTTTTTTTTCGGTATTGCTATGTGTTTCAATTCCTCTGGTTACAAAAGCTCATGCTTCTTTATCTTTAGGTTGTTGTCTTTTGGGAAAGATGCACAAGATAAAGCTGAGGCAGCACTGTCACCCTGCTGCTAGTCTGGCCCAGGAAATTCTGATATCTTTGTTCCATAAGCTCAGCCCACTGCTGAGTTCTCTGTAGCTTTTATTCTCATTCTGCAGTTCTTCATTCAAAATATTGACACAGTACCTGTTGCAAAGTGAAAACCCTGTATCTCATGGCTTGCTCATCCCCAGTTCAGTACTTTCTAGTCAACAGTCCTGAGGATTTAAAGAAATTAAAGTCTTGGAAGTATGTTGTAGGTTTTTGATTTGGGACTTACAGAGGTTTTCCATCATCCTACTGTCTCTACTGTTTTACATCCCTGAGTCATTGGCAAATTTGTCCTTTCCAGTCACTTCCTAAAGGAACCCAATCTTGGTTTAGTTGCATCCTATGGTACTTTAAACTAACAGTAGTCTGTTCATACTTGCCTTGTTCACGAGGTTCTGCTTCTTTCATTGTTTCTGAGAAGAGATTTTGGGACAGACAATGTCTCATATCTCTCCCATTTCCTGATATACTTTTTACTTTCCAGAGGCTTATTTCAACTATATGTTTGTTCCTGATCCATTTCCTCCTATTTCCTGAAAGTAGTCTAATGCTGAGAGGAATGTTTGGCAATATCTGCATTTTTAGCCCTCCTGTATTCTTAAATGTCCCATGTATCTCTTGTTTGTGACCTTAAGGGACATTTGATCACACAAAGGGAATGTGCTCATGAACCTGACAGTGAACCTCTGACCCATTTGAAGTGAACCACGTGATCCATGGATACCTGGAAACTGGAGACATAAATGCCTTCTGTCAGACATGCTGCTGGCAGCATCCTCTTACAATTTTCTCTTTCCAATTTGCCACACCATTTTGCCTTGCCATCCCTCTAGGGATGGCTCTGTTGTTCCTGGATCCATCTGCTTTAAAAACGATGGAAAGCAAAGGTTCAAGCTGGCCATTTTCCTTTCCATCTCAAAATTATGAGCTTTTTTTATGACATCATCAATCCAACAGTTTCCTCGGCATGATTCCTCTGTAAACATATTCTTCTCATGCTGGCTTTTGAGTTGTTTCCCCTATTTTTTTGTGCTTGTTTTGTTTCTATTTTTAGCTAGAAAAGCCAAAAACATTTAATGATCAAAAATATTGTTAGTCATGCTATATTGTCCACTTCATTGGCTTTTCTGTTAGATGTCATGTTGCCCTTTTCCCAGCCATGGACATTTGCCCCTTCCTACCTTCCCTACATAGAAATCAGTATTTTGTACAAAATAGTTTCCTAACAGCCTTGTGAGAAGGACAGTTGTCTTTCCTTTGTTAATTCCAGAAATACAATTTCTGAAAGATTTTTAGCAAATACCATTAACATGCAAAAAAAAAGTTGTTAAAACTGTTGTTTAACAGTTTAACAGATGTTAAAAAGTTGTAAAAAGCTGTTTTATTAACAAAATTTCTGAAGCACTGCTTTCCTGATTCATTTTAACAAGGCAGGTCTCACCTTGTGGAGTATCATAATTTTAACTGTGAGAACTGTACTCTCTAGTAACCTTCCAATTATTTACACTCTCTAGTAACCTTCCAATTATTTACACCCTTTTTTACCTACACATTGAGACTGTTTTATATTTTGGATCCACTCGAAATGCTTTATAGGCATCTTGTTGCCATTATCTGGTATAAAATCTATTTCAGTAAATATTACACATTATAGCAGATAAACAAACAAAAAAAGTTACATATAGAGCCTTGTTTATGAAGGGATTCAATGTAAATCTTTCTACTGAGAGAAATTGTAACCTTTCAGTAACACAGGGAATGACAAACTTGAACAGGAGGAGCTAGGGCAGGGGACCAGTTATCCTGAAATTTGCACTAATGAAACTTTCATATTTTTTCTTGTATAGCTCTGATTAGCAGTGAAACAGTGTGCAATTGCTTCCATATTTCTGAATAAAAGATAAAGAAACCATAGACCTCCTTAATGAATATGGATTCCTGAAAAAATAGACATTAATAATAGTTAGTAGCTGTAACACTGTATTACCAGAAGTAGTGTTAATTGCATTGCTTTTCAAAGTGGTAGTGCTATGGTTTTTCTGCTTCTTTCTTATTAATGTTTGTGCACTGTGTGGTACATTTGTGGGTAATTTTGCAAAGCATTAGATAAACCCTTTTTACATATATTACACAGAAGGTTTTTAATGACTATTAGAAAGCATTTTGTTTCAAAAGTGCTTTTATCACTGGTGAAACTGTTTTCTAATGTAGGCTTGTATGATCTGTGTGAAATTTGAACAGTGCTTCTATTAAAATTTGGGGACACTTCTCCTAGGGATGATATGTGTGCCTAACTCTTGCTGACATTGGAAGGAATTAGTTTGCACACTGGAGAAATAGGTCCCTGTAGAAAACCTTTTAGCACAAAGAAACATGAGTGTATAGGCGTATATTGTCATCATTGCATGCCATAAAGAGGTAACTACCATTGCTCCAGTGGCTATTCTGCCATTAAATTCTTATACCCAAGAGGCTACAAACAGTGAGCAGTCAGACATGAGAGTTATTAGGACTACCGAGAGACTTACTGTGCACACAGGATTTGTGCAGAGCTGCAGGAACTCTGCCTTCAGGACAGCCAACTCCTTGTCTCTCTTGAGGAGGTACAGGGCACGTTATTGTCTGCTAGCTACAGCCCACGTCACTGCTAGAACCCAACAGCTCCACTGGCAGTACTGCAGGCTGCTTTCAGTCTTACTGATATTAGTGAATGAATTCACACAAATTGAAGAACAGTTTGTTTGAGGAAACAGACATTTTGGCTTGTCTGCTTTGGAATCTGGCCAGGCCAGAGAAGTTTCTCCTCTGCACTTGCAAGCAGTTTTATGAGAAAACTTAATGGTATTCTCTTGGACTGTGCATCTCAGTGAAAGATGACATCTTTTGAAGCCAAATACCTCCCAAGCACTGTACAAGGGAGAGCCTACTGCAATACTGAGGCACGAAGAAACTTGGGGGTTTTTCCCAGTCACCCATAGTCTAGTTTCTGAGTGAATCTCACCTTCTTCAGAGGAGATTTGGGAGATCTCAGCCTAAGGATGGAGAACTACAGAGCTGGACTCTAAAAAAGTACCATACAACCTGTGCTTGTGTACTGAGGCATGTCTAAAGTTTAGTCTAAATGTGTTGAACAATGTTTTTGTTGGTTCAGTATAATGTAATGTCCTATTAAACAGCATTTGTTGGGCTTCCAAATCTGTTGTCAAAGTACATTGTGTAGACGTTGTGATGTGGTGATTTGTAAAATAGTGCAATATTTTATAGTAATAAAGTAAGCTAATACACTATGAAACAAGTGACTACATTATCTATCGTGCTACAGACTTGAGACACAGCACTGGGAAGATGGGAAGTTGTGCTTTTCAGGCACTTCCTAAGCCACAAAACTCTCTTGGCCCCTGTGGTTTTCATCCAGTAAAAATGCAGACACTAAATTAGTCTTCTAAATAAGGTATTAATCCCTGTACAATTCTTTGAGCAATTTTCATTTACATTCTTAAAAAGGGAAGGAAGGCTTTAATAATGGCTATGCTTGCCCTCTATGATTCATGATCAACATTTTTTTTTTTAATAAACCAAGATTATATATAATATTTATTAAATACAACACTGCCTTCTCAGGAAGCCTTTGAGTGACTCATAATTCAAACACAATCAAAACCAGCATACATACCCCTTTATTGTGTTACCTTTAGTTTACAGTTAAAAAAAAAGGACATGGTAGCCAAAGCTGCCAGGCACAAATTCTGTAAGTTGATTCCCAAGTATGTCCAAACAGATTTCTAAAGGAAATAAATTGCTTTCCAAAGCCAACTTTTTCATAAGTTGGAACAGTATTTCAGCACAGGAGAAACATACTGTGCAGTGTTCCTGTTTGGTAAATGAGAATTCTTGACTTTTATTTGTTTGGTACCTTTTATTACCATAAGCTAAAAGAAGGCAAGCTTTCTTTACACACATTCCCAGGGTCACCTTTTTTTTAGTGTGTATTTCAGATGTGTGCAAATTATACTCAGTGGACTTTTTAGAATATTTTTTCTCTAATGTTAGCATTTTTAATTGTATTTCACGTGTTCTAGATCGACCACTTCTAAAAATTCTCAGATAATTAGAAAATTAGTCTGTATGCATGAATACAAGCACAGATGCAACATCTTTCAATGAGAAAATATTTTAATGATCTTTGCATCCATTTTATCAATTCATTTCCATTTCTGTAAGTTTTTTAATAGCAGAAAATTTGTTAATATCCTAAGTTGATAAATGATGATGATAGTAATAGTAGTAGTAATATTATTAATAATAATAATACAATTTTTCTTAAAGAATTTAAAAAATTATTAATACTTCAGGAATTATTTGACATCATAGAAAAAAGTTTGCTGATTATGGGAATACCACAGTATTATCTACATTTTAATAGTCTCACTAAATTCACTCATCAATATAAAGCCAATATCTTTTCTTACAATCCCTGCATAGCTTCTGTATTTTAATTTGTTCTCAATAAATATGACTATTTTAGGCATCTGGGGCCAAACAGTGCCTCTATCCTGCAATATAAACATTATGATATCTCTGAAGTACATCAAAAGACACCCTTATCTGTTCTTTAAGGGGAAAAATAGAATGACTAGTTGAGGAACTGTAAACATGATCCTAGTGGGGTAGTGTATCAGAAGACCCAGCTTCTCTTTTGCATCGCTCCTAAGCCACGCACAATTTAACATCTCATGTCCTCTGGAATAAGTAGGAGGAAGTACTTAGTGAAAATGGAAATATTCTGGCAGATGATTCAGCTGTTTAGCCAAAATGCAGGATGGTTAGATCAATGGAAGGCCCTAGAGCAGCCCAGAGAGAGTTCTGGGGAAAGTCCACAGGGCTTTGATCTGTGGCAAGTAAGAGCCAACAGATGTGGCAGAGTCAAAGACAGCTCCATCCAGTTTCTGCCATTCTTCACTACCTTTTTCCATGTTTTACCCAGTCCTTCCTCAGTCTGCATGTTTATTGCTTGTCATTCTGGCTCCATTTTCCTTCATCTGGCAATTCAGAGAGGTTGCTATTCTTGAATGTCAGCCCAGTCTTTGAACCTAGCCCTGCTTTGAGCAAGAGATTGGCCTAGCTGAACACAACTATCCCTTCCAAACTAAACACTTAGAATATTCTATGGTTCTCCATATTTCCCACATTTAGGCCCAGGATGCTAAAAGAGAGAGTCTTGGATTGAACAAATTATCATCTGGATAATTTTAAACTTCTTCCACAGTACTTCTCAGAGAGAAAGAGAAGCTTTTTAATCTTGTCTCCTTATTACACCATATTGAATATATATTTCTTCATACATGAGAGGTTTTTAGAAGTCAATGCAAGCAGGAAAAATTATGATATGCTTTTTGATTTCAGCTTGCCAGATGTGTTCCTGGAGATTAAATACACAACAAATTATTCTCACAATGTAATTGAAAAATAATGTAGTGTTTATTCACTTATTATGTAGCATCTCTGGGAGATCTCAGTGGCTTATGGGGTTGGCTCTGAAATAGAAACATCTGGAGAGTCTGATGTAACTAACATTCACTGCATGACCACCACCTGGAATGATTATTTCTACTAAAGTTAATCTTGAGTAAGCAAGAGGTTTCTCTTGTAACTTGTTCATTTCATATCAGACTTTTATCAAGTTCTTTATCCTAATAGTATCACATTAGGATGCACTGTGCTAAAAGATGAACCATCTATATACAGCTTCAGTCAACATCATCTTTTTTAAGCATTCATCTTGCAGTGATTAATTGATTCTATGTTTTTTCACATGTCCCTAAAGGCAAATAAGCTGAAAATCTTTTATGTGCAACATTCTTCAACCCTTCTTCCCAGCCTTGCCTTGCAACACATACAGCCACGTTCTCCTCAGCACTTGTTATCAGGGATCCTGTGTAGGCAGCTGCAGTGAATCCTCATCTGCTCTGGGCAGCAAGCAGGGTTCCTTTCTGGTGAGGGAAACAATCATCTCTATGGTGCCATTCAGCTACTGTAAACATCTAAAGGGGCTGAAATCTATAGTATTCTAAAAGAACCTGTTCTTCCCTGTTGATTATTAAAGTTTAAAAAAACTCAGCTTCCAACATTTCAAATTTAAATTTCTACTCACTTCTGGTGACATCCCAACTTAACTGTAAAATAGATTTCTAGTCTACGTGAGTAAAAATATTTACCCCTACAGCCAGTGGTGGAAAATAAGCCCCTGAAGAAGATGACTTAAATCATTTTATTCAGTCATTGCCTAGGCAGCTGGTTCTCTGGGTTTGCCTGTTATGCTGCACAGATTGGAGAGAAGTCTGGATGAGAACCTTAGGATAATTGGCAAGCCAGATGAACAAGGGGGCATGGGATGAGTCCTGCCTGCACACCAGAGGCAAGCATAGGTAATAATCATTATTATTGCAAATAATCATTATTTTGCATTGTTGCAAAAGCTGAAAGCTGCCTCATGCAATAAGGCTAAATCTGGAATCCCATTCATGCTACTATAGAAAACAGTCTGGATTTCTTTATAAAAGTGAAGTTAGAATATTTTAACTTAAATATATATTAAATATAAATATATTGAATATATTTAAGTATTTATTAATACTTCAAAATTTATTATAATATTTAATTGTTTTTATATAATGAACCTTTGTAAGTCTTTACGTGCAACAACTCCACTCCTTACCTAAAAATGGAAACAAGTAAAATTAATATGGCTTACATTGGATTGAAAAATTGCTTCACTTATCAATCTTTTAAAATAATTTTAAGTAGGAAATCAGTGAGGGAATTTATTTTTAATGAACTATCCCTTGAAAAAGTTCTTGGCTTCTGAATAAATGCACTTTCTTTGAAAATCCTGTAGAAAACATAAAATCAATACTGATAAACTTTGCAGTTGGCAGGGAGTTTGGTCCATGTCATTGAATAGATAAGACATGACTGATAAAAAGCAATGTGGAATGATTAACAAATTAAGCATCAGCAAACAGGAAAATTTTTTTATCCTGTCGTTGCAAATTAATTCCTGAAAGAGAGTAAGGAATGCAACCCAAACTTATAAAAGTGCTTTTGAATTATTATATATAATCACCTGAGCATAACATGACAACGAAAAAAAGCAGATTCAGCAAAACTTCTTAAAACTAAAGATTAAAAAAAAGATTTAGTAAGATGCCATTGGTAAACTATTTTATTGTGGTTATTATTAATGTTTAAAAAAATCAATGAGGTCCTGTTCCAGATTGTCCTTCCCTGTTTCTTCATACTTGTCCTTCCATCTTATTTTTCCATTTTTTACCTATTGATTTCAAAGTTTGTGACACTTTCATGTACTATGCAAAGATTGATTTTTTGAATATCAATGACATTGATATTGAATGTCATACAATATGACATTCTTGTAGATGTCATATCCTTAAAGTTTATTTTTTATTAGACCTGAAATATGGGATTTCTATAGGATTTTTCATATAGTTCTTCATTAGGAAATGTAATGGCTGATTCAGTTGTTGACATGCAAGGTAGATGGAAAAGACGTTTCCTTACTAGCTAACTCCTATAATACATCTCATTTCCTGTACAGACAGCTAGGCATGTCATTTCAGGATTTATTTCCTGCGAGGAATCTTGCAAGTAGTTGTTCATTCAAAGCTTGTAAGAATTAAAGAAAAGGACTTTGCTTGGGAAAAGTAGTCTAAAACAGAGCTGAAAGAAGTTGTTGGGTGATCCTTTTTTCAGCAGATAGGAGGCAGTCTCTAAACTACAGTTCACTGGCTATCACAGTCTTTTAGCTCTAAAACTGCTTCAAAGATGTTTGTGGTTACCATGAGTGAATATTTACCTGAAACAGCTGCAGCCATCCTCTGAGTCAGGTAGATAAGAGCAGTCTGATGGAGAGATCCCTTTGGTTTATTCCAAGTGTGCAGGCTGCCTTTGTTCCTCTGAGAAGTGCCTGAGTTAGGCAGGTCCTTCTGCAGTGGGGACAGGGCCCCTCCTTCCTCAGGTCCTGGAGAGACATTTGCAGTGGCTGTGGGTTCTGAGCAAGCAGAAGGAGGGTCAGGGCAGAAATCTGGAGATCAACAACATAATCCAACCTGCTGAGAGGAGCAAAGCAAGGCACATGGGCTGCAGAGGGAATGGGATGAAAATCTGGGGACTAGGAGGGGCTCTACAGAGCTTTTTATAACTCAGGGAGTCATTGATTTCACTGGAAACAAGGACCTCTAATGTAGGGACATCGTGAGCAGGGCAAGATGTTCTGAAGTTTCTTTGATTTCTGTGTTCTCCAGTTAATGATTTTACATCTTCCCTATTTGAAAACATATGTGTTTTAGTTCTATTATGATAAAGCTCAGTGGTTTGGGTTTTTGTCTGGTTAAATATATAACCAAGCCTCTGGACCTCTCATAAGAGAGAGTCTAGGCAGGTCTAGATAAAATCTTTGGCCAGCCTGGGATCAAGTTTATGTGGGAAAAAAACATCAAATCAAAACCTGCTATGTTGTCACAAAATAGAAGGTAATTTCTTCACCAGTTTAGTATATCCTTTGCCTTGCAGATTAAAGGCTTGAATTCTGGAACTAAGAACTGAAGTTGCTTTTTCTTCTGACCTGATAATCATTTCTGCAGCTATTTAATTGTCAGCTAGTAATAAAGAAACAAAAAATCACACAAATTCTAGGGATTTCAGAGATTTTTACAGAAAGGGGAAGTTCTGCTACACCAGTTCTACAATTTGGGGTGATAAAGACAAAAATAATATGCATTATTATAAATATGAAGTCAGAAAAAAAGAGACTCAAATTGAAATACACTTTTATCACTTACTCTTTTGACACTAAAAGCTGTAAAATTTATATTTAGAAAAAAATACAGACATCAAAGAAATAAAAAATAATAGTGGTTTTGAATGCAATATAATAAAGAAGAAAATAATCACTTTGTGTATTTCTGAAAATAATGTTCCAAGTAAAAATTAAGAAAGAAAAATTAATGCCTCTAAAATTTTCCAGGTGGAGGAACAGACCTAGTCTCTAGAGAGTGAGTATTAATTCTGAAGTACCCAAAAGCTTTTTATTTTTTGCTCCTCTCTGTTGTCTGAAAGATAAAGAATTGCAGTGTAACAACATATATACTTTTGTCACTAAATGTAAATGCATCTACTGCAGATTACTGGTGTAGAATTGCAATTCAGTTACATTTCTAACTTGTTCCTACTAGTAAAGAGATGAATAAAAATTCATGACTTGTGTTTCTGCAGAGCTACCCACTTTTATTCATTAATATGTGATAGCTACTTGCACACTGGTTTGGTTTTTTTCTATTTGCCTCAGCAGTAAATAAACTTTACCAGATTATAGAGAATTATAGGCATTTGCCATGTCTCCCATTTAAGGTCTCTTTGTATGGCAGAACAGACAACTTTCAGAATATTCTTCAGAAAATTGTTCTGTGGAGAGTCTAGAAACATTTTGTTTTTGTTGTTGTTGTTTTCTCTTGCATATAATTTTATTTTCAAATTACAGCAATTTTTTTTTCTGAATTACTAACTTCTGAGTAGATGAAATTTTTTTTTTTAAATTAAAATGGATTTGTAATTTGTTTCCTCTATCCTGTGAGTCCTAATGCTTTTAAAAAAACTCACCAAAGGGAACATCCACTGAGAAGCAGAGCAACTTAATCTAGAACTGTCAGTTGCCTGATAGGTCAAAAACTTTTTGATGGTATGAAAAGGAAAGACCTGCTTATAACTGGGTAAATTACTTCAGACTCCATGTTATGAGGGACATCTAATATTTAGTGCTTGCTAAATATTAGATGATCCTGCTAAATGTTAGATGGTCAGAGGTATTTTGTCTAGAACCTGAACAGAAATTTCACCTGAGATCTGATTTATTATGGTTTTTTACCCATTAAATGTTCAGTACATTCTGGAAATGCAGCTGCTTTTCACAAAAATGGTGCTAGGGAATTACCATTAACCAATGAAAACTCCTTTTGATAAAAGGCTCTAATTTGAATTAACCTTCTCCTTCTCTTTCCTCTGAAGTAGACCCTTTGTTGTTAATCCCTGTGACATGAATTATACTCTTTAAGGTAGCTTGCTCGAGTTAAAAAATATAAATTTTTAAAAAATAACACCATGGGAAATTTAGTCTACAATCTATTTCCTATCCTATCAGATTTGGATTATACACCAATATAATCCCAATATACCCCAATAGGATGACTGGGTAAAGAGCATACAGATCTACCCTTAGTGGCATTTTATTTACCTGTTCTGTGGGGAAACCCAAGGAGAAACTATCATGACCTTCACAGATTAATTGTGCTGTTTATCCAGAGTCCTTTGGCCAGCTTCTTTATTCTTCAGGCATAAATTCAGTTTTTGTCTTGTGATCAAATGGGGATACTGAGATACAAGGGTAGACTGAGGAAGAAGATGGTTTATGGATCCAAAGACTACATCCAAGTTTGTTTGCTTACACGGTGAATTCTGATTTTAAATAAGGAGGGACATACATGCAATGTACCCTAGCATGTCTTTCTAAAAATGCTAATTTTTAAGGTCCACAAAGTTCTTCACGGTTGTCAGCACCATAATCTCCTCTGTTTAACTTGTCATGTTTATGTACTGTTCCAATTTTCTCAGTATTGAGAGGTTTATTTCCATTATGTTGGACATGTCATCTAACTCAAGTCTGAAACCAATTTGTGTTCCTCTGAGAGACACAGCAATGTCACAGGGGGAAAAAAAAAAAGCAATTGTTCACATTTTTTCTTCCTTTTCCTTGTAATATATTCATTTAATACTTATCACTTCCCAACTATCTTATCAGGATCCTTTCCCAACACCATTTTTTAGTGTTCTGTTCATTTACTTTTTAAAGTACTGCATAGGACTACATGTGACCAGCACATAATCTAAACATCATAACATTCACATCAATACTGTTCCTCTCTCATTAGACTTCAGGACACAGCCGTTCTTTATGTTAATTGCTCAACTCCAAACTTTCAGGAATTCATTAAAAAATGACATTTCCTTATCTTTTTTTTGCAAGCCAGGTCATCTTGATCAGTTTATCATGCTTTATACTCTTCTGTGTTCTGTACTGCAGTAATATCATACCCATCGACTGTTATTACTCTCTCTCTTTTTTTTTTTTTTTTTTCTTTCAGGCTCTTGTGGTCTTATGCTAAACCATCTGAACTTCATTTTAACCAGAATAATTTAAATCACTAAAATGATCAGCAAAGCTTTTACTAATTCAGTTTTGTTCTTCTTGGTAAATAAGTTGAATACCGAGAATTACGTCCTGAGTGGGAACAAAGTGAAAGCAAAGACATTTATCTCTATTAGGTACATGTCAGAGTGGACAATATCAAATCTTCAGTAGCTCAAAGCAAAGCGTCTTACCTGGAGGTGCAACCTGGCAACTGCAAATTTGGAGCTTCTTGCTTCTTTTCACAGTTTTGTTACCCTTTGTACATGGGCCTTCCACCAACATCCTTTGCCAAATATTCTGCATTTCAACACTAAATGTTGTATTTTCACATCTAAGACTTAACCTTGTAAACCCTGGTCTTGTGCTAAGTTTTGTTCCAGTTGGTCTTCTCTTTCACAGTCTCCAGTGGTTTGTCAAACATTCTGTTCTACCTGAATCCCCTATAGCAAGGAATAAACTCATCTGTCAAGCCGCTGTGAAGGAGCAGAAAGTTGGAAATTAATTATTCTTTTGAATGACATCTGGATCTAAAGCATCAAATAATCATGCTATTGCTTATCCCAGCTTTCACCACTGTGGCCAAATGGCATGATTACCTTTTTATTGTGCTGCCATTGAGTGTTTGTCATGTGGTATGAAAATTCATCCATTATAGTTAACACACCTGAGCTCCTGACACTTGCCATTTCTACAGAACAGATTTCAAAAGCAAATTAATAACATTTAGAACCGTGCAGACAGCTTGATATGTGTTGAACACAAAATACTGAAGTTACTACTGTGTAAATTAGTTATGACAAGCAGTCAGAGGAGGCCAGAAGGTTCTCTAAGTCCCTGTAATTACACTTACTTGTTGCTTTATGATGAACTTTTGTCCAGTGCTCCCAAATTTTAGAGAAATCAGGAGAAGGGAGACTGAGCTCATTAGCAACATCCAGGGCCATCTGAGATATGGTGGCACACCAAAAAATCTTCACTGGAATGGCAGAGTAAGGATGACAACTGAAGCTCTGAAGTCTTCCATAGACTGTGTGTCATATCTGCCAATCTAGGACAGATTTCTGAATAACATTAGGTATGGCACCCTGGATACTACACCTGTGTTTCTGCAACTGTGTTAAGTTCCTGTTTCACAGACTATGACATGAAAATCTACTTGTCTGAATATCAATATCTAAATCTGACATATGTGTTTGTGTGTCTATTATAACGGATGGGGACTTTAATTAACTGCTGACACAAAGACATCCTATTCTGTTGAGATGCCCCTGGATAGTCCATCTCACTTCCCAGCAAAGGTCCTTTTGTCACAGCTGGCAACATTAGGAAGCCAGGAACATGCAAGCAAAAGAATTGATTTATTAAGAATGGTTTTCCCCCACACTTGCTGAAGACATTATGTGAATGTATTTTCATGAAGAGAATATACTTAGGACACTTAAACATTAAAACAACTTATGCACCATCTACATTTTAACGGAAAATATTTAGAACATGCCTTGATATTCATCAACGTGACATACTATAATGCAATGTGAGATTTCTTTATTTGGCTTAGAAAGTGTTAAAGCTTAAATGGGAGCAGAATCTAAACACATGAAAGAGCAGAGAGACTGATATAGTTAGGCAGAGTTTCTGACTGTCAGAGAGCTCTGAAAATACGCTGCAGTATTCCTGAAAGTTTTTGAGGCTTAAATTAGCTTTCACTAAAGCCGGGCTGAGTTGTCAGACATTTTTTAGCAAGCATACAAAGTCTTTTGGGGTATGGCAGCACTTGCAGGCCCTTCTAGAAGCAACAGCCACGAGCTGTCAGGGTTCTGAAGTCTCAATTTATATTCCAAATGATGTTGCTGGTTCTGTGTGTATGACACATACCAGGCTTTTCACCTTGCTGGGTTTGCTCTGCTCAGGGCGAGTTGCATTCAACAATAGGTTTTTGCCCAAGACAAGGCATTGCTTTCATGACCAGTTCTCACAGCATTAGAGCAGTACAGTCAAGAGTGTAATTGCTAGTCCAGAAAGAGAACCAGTGACACTGTTTTTAGCAGCAGTCATTAGACAACACACATGAGCAAGCCTGGAGATTCTTCAGGGACAATTTCCCTTCAGCCAAACAAAAGGTTCTTTTTCATGTCTGTGCAAAAAATATACCCCTGACCTTTTCAAAACGTTGATAGAATCAACAACCTGTGAGCAAACATCTGAGATGTCTTGCTCATCATGTATGTGTACCTATGCATGCAGACTTTTGCTAATTGGGTTAGTATTTAAATAAAAAGACATATTCTTAGACTTCAGAGAGGAAAATAACAGTTCATCCAATACTACCTGCATCTCCAAATCAAAAACTAGGATATAAACCTAAGGATTTGAACTTTTAGTAGAAACTTCTGTCATAAAAAGAGACAAGGCTCTTCCTTAATTCCGTAAAATAACTTTTTCTACTCCAGGTCAAGTTGTCCCAGTAAAATCTGTTCTGCAGCAGCATTTTCTCTATTCCAAGACATGACTGTCCTTCAGATAATATAGTTTGCTATCAGCAAGGAAATAAATCTGTAACAGAGTAATGCTGTTCTGGTAATATGTGTCTGAAAAGAGAAGACAGTTTGTGTAAAAATGAGACATTCTATAGGTGTTTAGCATCTAACTTTGTCCTTGGAAAATAGTTCATTCTTGATGACCACATACAAAGCTTGTTCCAAAAATGTATTTTTCATTTCTACAAATTGAGATTTTTATTATTTTTTCAACGTCTAGTATAGATACACATCAGAAACTGTCACTAACTGTTGCATTTGCCTCTGCACTATTTTAGATATGATGCAAAAATTCTCTGCCTCACATCCAGATTAATTAGAAGGACATGGTACTTGTAGGGATTTTTTTTCCTGGTTTCATAAATTATTTTAAATCTCTGACTGATAAGCAATTCACAGAGCTGTAGCAGCCAAGGAAAATAAATACCTGTATGTCCATTAGAATGTAAATTAACTCATTACCATGCCAGCTTCTGACCTTTACTGATGGCTGTATTCTTGCTAACAAAGACTCTTTGCTATTCATGAAAGTGAAATTTAATGGTAGCTTGAGATTCTCTGGTGTATTTTAGATTACATTCTGATAGACTCAGGTGACCAGTGAGGGGTCCAGCTTGAACAGCAATTACTTCTAGCATTCATGACTTTGAATAGCTATCCTTTTTCTAATTATTTGTGAAGATTTGAATATTGTTGAAAATTTCTTGTTTAAGCAGGCTAGGTCAGTGAAATTTCATGAGCTGCACAAAAAGTGCTCCTATGTTTAAAAACCTGAATATTGATAGTCCCTGATCTCACAGTCCTTTAAGCTTTTGTATCAGCTCTATAAATATAGAAAATTAGAATTATAGAATCATTAAAAGGTTTAGATTGGAAAACACCTTAAGATCATCAAGGCCAACCATTAACCCAGCACTGCAAAATCCATCACTAAACCATGTCCTGAAGTACCACATTTACACATCTTTTAAATACCTCCAGGGATAATGACTCAACAAATCCCTGGGCAGCATGTTCCACTGTTTGGCAATCCTTTAAGTGGGGAAATTTTTCCAAATATACAATCTAAATATCCCCTGTGCAACTTTAAGCCATTTTCCCTTGTCCTATCTCTTGTTACTTGGGAAAAGAGATGAACCCCCACCTCACACAACCTCCTACCTGAAATATGTAGATCTAAAAGGTACCCCCTGAGCCTCCCTTTCTCCAGCTTAAACACCTCCAGCTTCCTCAGCTGCTCCTCATCAGACCTGTGTTCCAGATTCTTCACTGGCCCCAGGCAGGCCCTTCTTTGGATCCATTCCAGCACCTCAATGTCTTTCTTGTCCTGAGAGGCCAAAAATTAATTCAAGGTGTTGCCTCACCAATGCTGAGTACAAGGGAATGATCACTGCCCTGGGCCTGCTGGCCACACTATTGCTGATACAAGCCAGGATGCTAGTGATTGGAAGATTTCTCCTAGCTGCTTATAGAATATTTCATGTGCCCCTTCATCCTGGTTGGGTGGTCTACAAAAGACTCCCACTACCTTATCTGTCTAGTTGGCCTTTCCCCTGATTCTTAAACAATCAAGCCTGTCATCACATCACTCATCACATCACATCATCAAGCTCCAGACAGTCAAGACAAGCTCTAACAGAGCTGCCCCACCACCTGTCCCTCCTTGCCTGTCTCTTCTGAAGAGTTTATATTGCAGAGTTTATCCATTACAGCAGTCCAGTCTTGTGAGTTATCCTACCACATTTCTGTGAAGGCAATTACATCATAGCTTTCCTGTGGTGCCAAGAACTGTGCTTCCAGTTCTTCCTGTTTGTTGCCTGTGCTGTGTGCAGTGGTGCAGACATTCTCCAGCTGGGCTATTGATCCTGACACTTTTTGGGGGGAGAAGGCCCAGTTCAGGTGTGACCATTGTCGACTGCTTTCATGGTTTCTATAACCATCAATAACCCTCATGTCTCTGCTGCTGCACAGATCTCCATCCCCTACCTATGCTGAGACAGCAGACCAGAGGACTTTGCTAGCATACTGTCCCTCAAACAGTGACATGCAGCACCCAGGGTTACCTCTAGCAAGCCTGCTAGAGGTTTTATTCCTTACCCCTTTCAAATCTGGTTTAAAGCTCTTTCAATGAGTCCTGCATAGATTCTCCACTATGAGACAACTGTACCCTATCTGTTCCCTGAAGTCCTGGTGTTCCCACTAACCCATGATCAAAAAAATAAAACCCACACTTGTACTGGTGATGCCAGGCTCAGAGCCAAGGATTGATCTGCTGGTTCTTCCTGTTTCTTCTGTCGTAATCTTTTGCAACTGTAAAAATAGAGAACACTACCATGTTTCTGATCCCCTAACTGCTCATCTCAAGGCTCTGAAGTGTCTCTTGATTTCCCTCTAGCCTCTTCTTGCAACTTCGTCACTGCCTACTTGAGAAATAGGGCTGTGTCAGGTTAGGAAGCTTTCTCTTCATGTTTTTAACCAAGGCTGCAGGGAGGCAACAGGCTTCCATAAGAACTGGGTCTAGGCTGCACATTGGGCCTCCTGTTCCCTTTAGAAGGAAGTTTCCTGTGACAATGACCCATCTTTGTTTTGGAAGGCAGCTTTGGCACTGGCAGCAGGCCAACTTGATGGCAGCATCATCCACATGCTGGATGAAGCACCACCCTTGCTATGGTTGGTTCCTCTTGCAAAACCTCATACTTGCTATGCCCAGACACCTGGGGAGGTGAGGCAGTCCCAGAGGAGACAAGCACTGGGAAGGCACTTGTCACCACTGCCACCAATACCTTAAGTCACTGTGCTCAGCCAGGGGGAGATGATAACAAATTCTGTCATGTGTCTTGTCTATCTGGGGAGCCTGTCCCAGGGAAGAAAGGGAATGAAGGTTAGAGCACAGTGCTAGTAACGCCGAGGTCGTGGGCTCCAGCCCTGGATTGGCCATTCCCTTAGAGTTGGGCTTGATGATCCCTGTGTGTCTGTTCCCAGTCAGAATATTCTGAGATTCCAGTAGTCTGATACTCTTACACTCCCTCCGATTCCTCAGCCTACTCACTTCCTCCCAGAGGTGTCACTGAGCACAGGAGCTCCTCACTGTGCCAGCAGTCCTGGCACAAGGACAGTGCAAATCCTGGTGCTGGGGTGGCAGCATGTTCCCACTGGAGCTCCATCTGGGCAGCTGTGTCCCTCATCATGGGTGCAGAGTTAGAGAGGCCATGTCTTTCTTCCTATAGCTTGCAGGGTTTCAGCACATTTCCTGGGTGCCCTTCTGTGCCAGTTGCCACCAGACTGTTACACCATGTCCTTGGTGCCACACCAGGCCCTGTGTGCCCACTCTGCTGACGGTGCTCCTGGCCCCTAGAGATCCCTATGGGCTTCCTTTGAAGGAAGGCTTGGCCTGTGGCTCCTGGTCCTGTCAGTTGCTGTGGCATGAGCTGTGAGCTGCAAGCTGCTGCTGTCCCTCCTCTGAGCTTCCCAAGTTCAGACAACTCCACTGTGCACCTCACTGCAGCACTCCACAGCCAATCATGTCAGCACCAGAGCCACTCACCTCAGCAACTTTGGTAGGATGAGATCAGGTACTTTTTCCTAAGGTACTCCTCTACCTCTGCATCATTCCTGATAAACTTCCGTCTCACACTTTATGCTATGTGTCAAGATGTCTGAAACTCTGAAGAGCTGAAATAAAGACTTGGACTCACGATGCCCCCAAGTCATATGGAGTAGAGATAAGGCAGACAGGGTGGTACCCTGATGGGGTAAAGATCTAGCTGATCATTCATCTCACTCTGATGCTTTTTGCCCGTACCTTCATAGATTGACTGTAAGCAGGAATGTATTCATTCTTTGAGATCACATTTCAGAAGTGTAGTCAGCCAAAGAGTGAAAACAGTGATGATTTAAACTGGAGCACTACTCCTGTTGCAGTTTCACTGGGTTGAGATCAGGAGCAGTAGAGTAGCAAAATGCAAAATAAAGCAAAATGCCAGCACAAGCAACTACTGAGAATCAGTTTGTACCATTATGAGTCTTTTTTCAAGAAAAACTGGGTTTAGTAACATCTGAGCATATGTATATAGCCATAAAGAAGACAGATGTATTTCTCAGTTTTATTAATGTGAACCTGCATTTGATGCAACAAGTGATGACTGTAACCAGCCTTCATCTCAGTGCAACACCATGCTGTATAGTTACTTGCCATGCTGCTTGTGTGTAACCTACTGAAAGGGAAAAGGCACTGGCTCTAAACATATGGAATGTTGTGGCCTGACCAAAGGTAGTGGGTCATTCATCTCACTCTGATGTGGGATGTGTTGATTTTTGACCCATTGCATCAGGTGCCATCCCAGCTAAAGACCAAATGGATCCTCCACAGCATGGCACCATCACTCTGAAGGACAGCTGACAGCAGGACTAGCTCACTATGCTTGAAGAGCTAGAGCTCCCAGTCTTCTTACACCTACTCTTTATTTCAAGGTAAATGAACTTTTTGTTGTTGCTAGAGTAAGAGCTCAATATTTAGAGCTGTTTGGAGAAGATGGACCTTTGAAAAAATATTATGTAATAATGATTGATTTTATTAGAAATGGAATTACTAATTGCCTTTCCTTATAGATCATCTGATACTTTAAATATGACGTGATCAACTGGAACTTTTTATCACGTGCTTGTTTTCATACTATTTCCATTTATTTTCATTCATTGTCTCCTTTTAGATTTTGTTTACTATGATATATAAACTAATTGAATGTACTACTTCTCATTGATCATGTTTCTTTTCCTTAAAAGGGGAAAATATTTGAAGAGTAATTGAATTAATGGTATATATTCGTTCTATATACACACAAAAATTACCTCTCCAACAAGTATTTTCAGAATTCTTGCTGTAGGATATTTTAAATCTTAATGAGTCAGAGCAATGGTAGCATTAGTTCTATGCACCCAATCTGACCACACCTAACATAGCTCAACAACAGGTAAACATACAGAGGGACAAGCCAGGTGTAATGTGAATGGTACGAAAAAGTTCCCTGAACCTTGCTAAAGATGAACACCTGAGTCTGGACTCTCAGTGTTCTCCCCTGTCACATCCGTTTGAAATTAATGAGTATTTGATACCTTTGGAAATGTAGATAACTGATAGACATCTCAGGGATTCCAGTAAGAGAAAGAGAAAAGCACAGGAAAAAAAACCCCTACTGTTACAGTAAATTTATCCAGTAACTTTTCTAGAAAGGAAAACTTTTGCTTGAAGTGTTGTCACATGGATGTTGATAAGATGCCTGTGGAGTCATTTAAGGCTCTGGGAGTGCTCATCAGCCATCTGTTCAGTGGCTTCCAAGCATCTAGGAAGGAGAAAGGTCTGTTCAGTGCTTAAGACAGCTTTGTTCACGAAGCCATATGCAACAAGGATATTAAAGCACAAAAAAAGCTCCCAGGAAGCCTGGTGGAAGCTAGTGGGCTTTTGCCCACTAAAAGTGAAAGTGTGACAAGTGATGTGGAGGGATGTTGACTTACCCTGAACGTTGATTCAGATTAAAAGGCTTTGTGTTTGATGCTGTAGAGTTCCTCCCTGCAGCACATGCCGTCACTGCAGAAATCAGACTGTTCCCAGGCTTCAGTTTAATTATCCATGCACATCTGCCACAGAGGTGAACATCGTTAAAAGTCCTGTGACTTAGCAATAGCTATGTGAGTTACTTATGATTCTGCAAGGTGTGAAGAGCTTTTCCAAGAAACAATGCAAAAATGTGAGAATAATGAAGATGGAAATGAAGCAAAAATCATCCCCATGGTACCAGAGTAATAGCCAACCAAGGGCTGGTGTTGTATTAGTGACATTATGGAATTTGCCAAATTCATGATTTTTACTGACAAAAAAAAACCTGAAAAGGAAACAAATCAGAACTTTGTCTTGCTCTAAGTCCTGCTAGATAAGCTGCTTTTAGGAAACTAAATTTTTCAACAATAAATCCTTTCTGAAGTGTAAGGCATATGATATCTGTAAGAATATTTTACAACAAAAGCATACTTAACCTTGGATATAAGAAGGAGTAGATACAATGAGTATGATGTGATCTGTCTTTTGTTACAGGATATCTTCATCAAAAAGAAGTACAGTAAACTGAAGCTGGAATTTGCCTTGATCTGAAAAAAAAGGAAAAAATTTTTTCTTCCTAATATATTTGAATCCAAAATTTATTTTTTCAGTTCACAGTGTTTTTAGTTAAGTTACAACATAGAAACCATCACAGCTCTGATTTCCAGGGAAGCCCATTTTGGAAGGTGGTAAATACGACTTAAAAAGCAATCTCAGAAAGAATGTTTGTAACACTGCTTTATGAAAAAATGTAATTCTGATTTTTAGAAAACATGTGGTTGTTACTGTACCTCAGCTTATTTTTTTTGAAATTAAATAATTTAAATATTCATATGTGCTGGCCACCAGCTGCTGTACCTTATTACAGTTTAAATAGCCAACCTTGAATAAGAAGACATATTCTCAAAATTAATTTTGCAGAAGCATATGAGGTTATGTATTTTTATTGTTGCATGCTTACATGTATTTTCCTGCTAGCACCTGGCTGAATGGTGGTGGTTACTCTTTAACAAAAGCCAGTAACCCCACTTTCCCTTCTGAAACTGGTGCAGATCTGTACTGGCTGTCTTTACCAGGGGAATTAATTAAAAAAGGTACAGAAATCTCCAAAAGATGGGCTACAGCTTGTGTGGTGAGGTTACTGTGAGAAGGGGTGGCTGTCAGGCACGTGGGTGAGCCAAAAGCCACTCATGGTAAGAACACGCTGCATTAAGTGTTTTTAGGTGGATCTAAGTTGACTTCTGTTATTTCAGATTAAACATGTATATGGATATGGAGGTGAGGGGTGTTTATATGTAAATGTATAGAATATTTTCAGCTACTCAAGTTTTTGTGAAGACATCAAAAGTGGGACAGCAAAGGGCTGGGAGTTTGGGGAGGGAGCAGCAGAAATCTGGAGGTCGAATGAGGTTGTAAGAGCTTAGCCAGTATATGTTTCTAGTTAGATGTGAGTGGATCAGAAGGTTGGGTAGTATTAGTATTGCATTAGTACTCAAAGCTGCATCTTTTGGAGAACAAATTGATAAATCAGTATCTGTATATGAACTGATGTCAGTCTGCTGGCAGCTGTCATTCAGGTGGGATCCAGCTGTCCCTGGTGGGCAATGCTCACGCAGCATGTAAGGAGCAAGTCAAGGGAAAGTGTGGTGTGAAGTGAGGTCAGACTGAGTGCAAGTCCACTTTTGTTACCCACTGTAGATGTAGCTGCAGGTGGCCAACACTGTTGAGTGGGCACTGAATATACTTTATTAAGGTATACTCTTCAGGTGACATTTTAAGCCTCAGTTTCCTACACATAGAGGATTTGTTCCTGTACTCATGCAGAGTACTATTTAAAAGTGAAAATTATTAGAGGTGCAGCATGCCCAAGAAAGTGCATTTTGCTTTTATGTCTCTTCATGTCAAGTTTCTTTAACACTTGCAGTGTGCTACATATGTAATGTTCTCTTGAATTCTTGAATGTGCAGCATTTGTTGCATGTGTTTAAATACCAGTGATAATTCTGGATGTTTGCTACACAACAATTATTCATGATCAGTCTCATATTGAATAACTGATAATGTCATATATTCCATAAAAGTCAGCTTTGTTTAGGTTAGGAAAAGGATGTTTAGTTCAGCTGTGAGTGTAGTTCTTATGTGAGACAACATTAAAATTGCCAAGAAATATGTAAAAAGATGTAATGTAAAGTGTGCTTTATGGAACTAGGCCTTCACCCCTTTAGTCTAGCAGCTACTCTTTGACAGAGGTGAGAGATTATCTCATCTTACATGAGGTCAAGGTGTAACAGATGAAATTAAATCAGAAGAATGGATTTTACTATTAGTTCCAAGGTTTGTTACCTTTAGAGATTGTGCTTCATACACATATGGATGTCCAATTTTTTTTTTTTTAATTTTCCTTTGGATCTTTTACTTCTCTGACATCCTTTATCTGTTAGTTTTCTTAACATAATTTCATGCTGTGTGAATAAATATTGCCTTTTATTTGTTTTGAGTGTAGATGTTGTCATTTGTATGTTGCAGTCTGTGCCCATAACCTCCAAGCTAAATATATTCTTTGAGCAAATAATTCTTTTTTTTTTTCAATTGAGGGGCTTTTTAAAAAAAATCTTGACTTGATGTATATGTCATCGTTTATTTGATTTTTAAATATTTAATATATTTTTAATTGATAGTAAAACTTTTATTATATCTCCAGCATAACTTATTTTAAGTAGAAACAGTAAATAAATAGGAAAAAAAGACTTTTCAGTTTAATCAGAGGTAATTTTTGATGATAGTAAGTTATGAGAGGTGCACTAGTGTCAATGAGTAAGAAGTGTTACCTCTACCAATATTTTCTAAACAATAAATCAGGGTAGTACGTTGATTTGAACAATTTTCTAGTCTTATCTTTAGCTCAGAGTGGAAAAGTACTTTTCAGTTCTCACTCTTATTAGCAGTACAGAAACACAGCAGATAATAAAAAGGTAGCCATCTGCCATCCAATAAGTTATTAAATAAGTTTCTGCTACAGAATCTTTAATACTGAAAGTGATGTACAAGCCAGATCTATCAAGGATGCCTGTTATCTCAGCTTGAGTTTGCAGATGGAAAGAAATCTGTCCACTTGTTAATAAAGCAGTTTTTTTATCCAGGCACTGTAGAGTCAGTAAACATAAACCTTTCCAGGATTACTTTTCAATAGAATTTTTTTTTTTTAAGCGTATCAGCATTACTGAATACCAGTGTTTCACTACAAATGGCTCATTGCAAGATATTTCAGTTTAAATTAAGTAGGTATCAGGGAAGAAAAGATTACCTCATTATCACAGAATTCTACAAACCTTAAATATATGTGCAAATATAGTTTCTGTTGTCATTTGTGTGTGGAGAGATACTATGCTAATGCTCTCATAATTTTAATTTTTTTAGATTCACTTTAGAAAAGAAATAATGAAGTCAATACTACTCTTTCAGCTGAATTCATTTTTTGAATGAAAGAGCAGCCCTCCTATTAGATATCTCAGATTAAGCCCCATTTCTATTTCTGACAAAACAAATGAACTCTTTGTTATTAGCTTTTAATCTTACCTAGGAAGGTCCACAGACTTTTTTTACCTGCTATTAAACTGAGAATGAGTTATTGAATGAAAGCTGTGTTAAAAGCTGGTATTTTAAAAAACATAACCTGATACCCTTTGTAAGGCTTTTTTTTAATTTAGCACTTTGTAAAGGTTTTTTAACATTGTAATGCATAAGATAGGAACAGTGTTTACTATGAGTGTTTCAAATTATTTCCTTTCATGAAAAAGACATATCTGAAGTTTTAAATATTTGTAAGCTACAAGAGTTGAAATTTAGGAAAGTCACTGAAGCAAGTTATCTATCAGTCAATAACAAAGGAAAAGGAGATAACTACCTGTGTAAAAGAGGTAGTCATGTATGACTGCTTGCCAAGACCAAAAACCAGGACAGTATCAAAATAAACAATCCTCTCGAGATTTGGCCACCTTATCTAGACTGATGAAACAGTTACTTTTCTTCAGGCTTTTCTTCTAAAAAAATCTCTTGTATTATTAGGTTTTGTTGATGGGATGTTCTGAATGCTTCTTCCTAAAGGTGCGACTGCATTTGACACATCAATACCAGGTCATTTGGTGTCTTATCCAATGTCCACCAAGACATTTGGAAGTCCTTTTGATTAGTTCTTTTAATTTCAACCTAATCCCATGCTGTTTGTAAAGTATGGCAATGATCTCAATAGCTCCACTTGCATATATATATATGTATATGTATATGTATATGTATATGTATATGTATATGTATATGTATGTATATATATATATTTCTATCTATTTTTCTTAGAAATTATCCCTCGTGTTTTGTGTTTTCACCCCTTGTGTGTAGAGAATTCTCATATCTATCAGTATTACCTGCAGACCTGAATGAGAATGGGAGCATAGACACCACTTAGCGTCCACTCTTTATGCATCAGAAAAAGCTGCTAACATTATTTTTTGTTTATTTCAGGTTTCTTTTCTCCATGGAAAACTCCAAAGCCTGTAAGTTCCCTTTCAAAATTGTACACATTGAGTTCATAGGATGACTGTCATGCAAAGCAAATTTCTGTAGACTTTCATCTATCCGTCCTGTTCCCAGCTCATGAGACACCTCTCAGCAGTGCCTCAGCTCCAAGTGACACAGTAACCAGGGCTGGCCTCCCTGATAAGCTCTGAAGGTCTGTTGGCTTGGAGTCTGTCAGAAGTGGTCTGGAAAAAGGAAAACCTAAATGTTGAGATGGGTGGCAAGAACCAGAAATGTGGCGGCTTAAAAATACGGGCTCTGGAGGAGAAGGCAGCACAAGTGAGGCCAGTCTAGTTGGCAAATTCTTTGAAATGAACAACATGCAGTTTTTCTGGTTTGCAAATGGCTCGAGTTTAACATCCCCAAAGAGATGATTATTCTTTCTTGCTTTAGGAGACCTAGAGCTGCAAATAGTCACACTTCAAATAAGAGCTTGGGCTCAGAACTGACTGAGGTGCCTTTTAATCAACTTTTCTGTGTTTCTGTGATTTTGACAGTAAAAACCAAGGTGTAAAGACTTTTCCTACTGTAAGACTGTAAGCAATGGCTGTATTTATTCTGTTGACACCATGTTATGTAATTTCCTGAATTTGTGACAGCATTCACAGTATGAAAAGAATTCATAGGCTACTATTTTTGGTTGTCTGGTTTGTTTCATTGTTTTAGGGGGTTGTTTGTTTTTTGGTGTTTTGTTTGGTTTTGTGTTTGTTTGTTTTTTTTTTTATTTGGCTTTTTTGAGATTTTTACAGACCTTAGAGCAATTCTTAATTTTCATCAAGTGTTTGTAGAGGAAAATAGATACTGAAGACTCCTAAGAGCACTGGGAATAACAGTAGCAATACCTTTTAAAGGACATAGAGCCTTCTTATCAGGGGGCAGGCAGAGGAATTACGTTAAATCTGAACAACTTTTTTTACTCTCATAGTGGAACATGGCATGCTTAAGTTTTCCCAAAATATTTTTTGTACTCTGTCAAGTACAAATAGTAATTAATAGTAATTAATCAGTAATTAATGCAACTGTGTCTAAATCTTTCAGCTTATGGTGGTTTTGCTGTAAAAGGATAGAGTCTGTATACAATATATTGGAATAAGTATTGCATAAGGTGCTTTGTTCTCTGTGTAGCAGGACATTTGTGAAAATAATTCAGATTATTAAAGGCTGGATTGCTCTCACCAGTTTAAGGCTCCTGAATGGCTGGAGTGTTCAACCTTCAATCTCAGATAAAAAGTGAGGAAATAGATAGCTTAGAGCTCACTTGTTAAAGATCCACATTTGAAGACTTCCTGTCCATACTTAGCCTTTCCATGTACACATCAAATATATAAATGTCAGTGTATTTGTTGTTGATTATTTTCTGCAACATTTTGTTATATAAACAGTACAATAGTTCATGCTCAGGTAGCACTTGCTACTCAGAATCTAGAAAAACAACCTGAGTTGGTGCAGTTTTTCATGCAATGGTGGGAGAAAACCAGGGCTCACAGAGTAACAGAACACCGTTGTGTGCTGTACCTGCAGGCTGCTCACAGCTACTCAGTTTTGGGGTAATCTCAGCAAGAGATTTCACAAATGATTAACTGAGTTAAGGTAGCGTGAATTCCTCTCTCTGTCACCACTTTTGACTAGGGGAATAGACATAAATTTCTTGTGTCCAAGACCTGAAGCTAAGGTTGAAATCAAGTGCTTGCAGCACTGTCTGCAGACAGTCTGAAGCAGTAAGGCCAGCACAGGAGGTTTAGAAAGCCTCCCCAGGGCTCCAGCACAGCCTGTGTCTGTGTAACAGCAAAGGAAAACAAAGTAACCTGGGGTAACAGATATTTCCAGTGGTTCCTATGTATATAGTGCACATATTATATATGAATATCATGTATAATATTCGTGCAAAATGACCTGAACAATGTCACCAAACCATTGCCCCAGTTTGAATTTGATGCCCTGCACTTACTGTTGTGCTCGCTCACTTTCAAGAGTGCCTTCTTTTCTGAAGCAATATTATGATAACTTCCATTAATGAACACTAGGTGACTGTTTAATTAGTTGATATGGGTTTAGGAGATATAATTCCCCTTCTGTTTATCTGCTTATTTAGCTGGTTGAACTTCACACTTGAAGATTTAGAGCTAACCAGCAAGCAAGAATTAGACATATGGGAGCCAGTAGGGTTTTGCCAATTGATCTCCAGTTTCCTGTCCTTTCTCCAGGGTAAAGTTTGCTCATCAAAGATAATTATATTTTCCTTTCCTTTTTTTTAAATCTTTCTTTAAGTATTTTAATTTTGTCCAGTTTCTCATTTTGAAAGAGGTAAGTGATCTATTTCCCCACCACTTTCCAAGAAATTAGGAATCTTTCACTTCTAGACAGACATGGCCCTGCATGTCTTTCATCTTCATAATGGTAAGATAGATAGCTTGGGTTCACTGGCTTATGTTCTTCTTTCAGATTCCTAAGGGAAGGTAAAGCCTAATCATATTTTTCTGGTTAATTTCCTTTATCATAAGGAACTTGACTTGAGTTCTTCTTTCCTATTTAGACATAGGGGTCATAATCAGGTGTGTTTCTCGAGACCTTTGAATTTACACATCCATGATGTAATTATATACTGTATAAGTGTTTGTAGCTACTGGAGGTAATTGCTTTAGATCTGTTAGAAGTAGTACTCTGCTATTCATGTGACTTATCACAAAGGCTAATTTACCTAATTATTGCAGAGGATAAATTTATCTTGGTGTAAGGAGTACCTGAAGGTACCCAAGGTACATTTCTGTACCTAAACTGTTTCAATGGTAACTCAGGTATTTCCAGATGCCACTGTATTGTGCAGAATGCACATACTTACAGTTTTGACAGCCCTACTTAATGCTGAAATTCTGACAGAAGCAAGGCTTGAATTATAATAATACTTTGCAAAAGAGTGAAGTCCTTGACAACTAAAAATGGCCAATATCTATAATCTGTTTATTCTTAAGTATGAGGCTAAGAAGGTCAGATCACCTGGGATATGCAGCAGGATAGTTATTCAGCATATTCACCAGGAGGACGCTAAGACATCTGTAGTCCACACATACTTGGTGTGAATAAAGCCTGATGTAGTTAATCATCAGAACAGAGAGTAAAGCCTACCTGCTGACCCAAACACCTTCTAAAACCAAGGAACTAAAGATAAACAATGTTCACAGAATTTGTAGAGCAAGCTCACTGTAAATCTGCAATGATAAAGCTTTGCTGATACAATAGAAGTCAGTGGAATTTAATTACAGATCAGTTTGTTTCCAAGAGGCATTTTTGTGTGATTGCCATTGTTGGGTTATGTGTCAGAACACACTGTTCTGGAGGCTTTACCACCCTTATCCTCAGGAGGGGTTATAGGAATAGCCAAGTACTGATTTCCTGGGATAAACATTTTAATTTAGCCTCTTCAAAGAAATTTGCTAATGCAATTTGATTAGTAGCCAAATTCTTAAAAAAAAAAACCAAAAAGCAGATCCTCAAGCCTTCTTTTGCACAGCCTATCATAACTTCAAGCTTGATATATATTAAAGACAGCCTCGAAAAAAACATCAACTGAGATGTCTTTCATCATAGACTGTTGTAGGCTTCTTTCCTCTAAATGGCCTGAAGAGTTGAAAGCCTTATCCTGTGCTTGGAAACTTCGTTGTCCAATGCCACCTTAGTGAGTTTTTTTGAACACTGATGCTTGAATACATGGTGTAATAATTTTATTTTTTTTTCTCTTTGTTTTGATTTTCTTTTGGTTTTGATTTTGGTTTTTTAAATCTTCAATTGGAGCTGTAAATTCTGCTCCCAGTTACAGTTATCTACTTCACTTTGGGCAGCTAGTTATTTTCATGTATTCTCAGAAGATAACAGCATTAAGGTCATTCACTTGCTGCACAGTCTGTCCCTTCTTTGTTAAGCACTACCTTCATGTATGTTATGTATTTTAATGGATCTGATAATTGTGTCTTTACAAACCCACAGATTCCACCTTTAGCAAATAATTTCCAGTAGCTCAGCACATTCTGTGAGAGGTACTCCACATGCTTCAGAGGTAATGCTGGGCCTAATATAACCTGAGAAAATCATATCTTGCCATGAGCAACAAATTAAGAAGTAAATTTAGCCAAGTCATTTTATAAACAGCACAACACACACCTTTCATTTCAAAAGGCAACAAATAGATTTACTAATTTTACAAAACACATCTTCAACAGAAATCACTGTCTTTGGTCTCATTGTGGAAGCCACAGTTTTTGCAAAACTTCATTTTTATTCTCTGTATGTTTTTATTCCAGATGATGGAACGATGGGAGAATCAAGGCAGCCCTCAAACAAGTGTGTCTGCTCCAGCTATGCCACAGAATATTCCCTATCCACCCACTCTTCACAGGAGTTCATTTCCTGATTCAACAGAGGCCTTTGATCCACGAAAACCTGACCCATATGAGCTGTATGAGAAATCAAGAGCTATTTATGAAAGTAGGCGTAAGTGAAAGCTCTCTTGACCCTGCTGACCATTTAGTACTTAAAATTTTGCCTATGAATGTGTCACTGTTGACATAATTTTCTGCAATTATCTTTTGTAATTTAAAGAAACTATATTTCTTTCCCGTAAATGGAAGCCATTGTAAATGTTTCAAAAATTGTACATTTACATATTTACTTAGACATTGCCTAGATTTGAATTTCATAGGTTTATTTTCTTATATTTTTGATCTCCCCATTTTGACTGTTAAATCCTTGGTGAAGCACAGTATATATGCCACCACATTTTACTGTGGTTTTTTTCTTCATCATTAACCAATAGGAAGGTGTGAATTTATCAATGAAAAAAAATAGTTTCACCTACTTTCACTTCAAAGTGACGTTTGTTAAAGAAATTTCGAATGTATTTGTTTTTATAAAAATGACTTTGACAAGTTTTCACATTGTCCTTGGAAGTTAGAAAGTAACCCATAGCATCAAGTACTATTTGAAGACCTGTACAAAACAGTACTGAGCCATTGAGATGCTCATCTTGATTCAGTTTCTCATGTTTTTGGAAATATAGCCCATATTTTTGTTAACAAGAATAAAAGGGCTTAGACTTATTTATTCCTTTTGTAAAGAACATTTTAGCTAAAAATATTGTTCTACATTGTCTGCAGCCTTTGCACTTATTAAGATAAATTCCTAAAAACAGTTTACATTTTTACTGAAAGCTTCTTCACCACTGCCATTACTTGCACATGCCACCTTTCAATTAATTTTGTGAAATACTTGAGCCATAGATCAAAATATGCTATAAATTACACATAAAATATTGGAGCTGATTCAGACCATCCCATTAACATTAGTTGGGCCCAGAGACCTGAATGTTCACATTTCTTCAGCATGCAAAGTGATAGTCTGACGAAAATACATTATTGTCTCCAAAACTGGGTTCATAGTGTTCTTACTTGCCTTGGCCTTAATATTAGTTACAGCTTCAGCATCTCCCCTTTAGCTTTGCTATTCCCAGTCCCCACAAGAATAGATATGCTGGAGGAACACCAGAGCCTGTTTTAAATCAAGTAAACCCTGATCTAGTCTCAAAGCTGCATTTCATATTCCTCAGTTTTTTGCACTATGGCCACCATCATCTGCCACACTGATCCTATTAGTGGAACACTTTTCAGTATAGATTGTCACCCTAAAACTCACTTTCCATAATCCAGACCTTTTTATTTTCTTTTTGTGGGGGGAGATAGTTGTTGATATTTTCTATTTACTTAACAAGTGCCTAAAATTAAGATCCCAAATTTAACTCTGTGTACTCTAAATAAATTGCTGACTTTTTTGAAGAATACCAGGTATCTTAATCACCCTAAATATGGATTTGAGAACTTACTTAGACGCCTGTAAAAAAGTATTTAGTCTTCAATTATAAATTGTTAGTCATAGAAACTAAACTTTCCAGTATATTTGCAAACACCATGCAGTCCATGTTGGCTGGTGTTCCCAAGACAACGTACAAAAAGAGACTATAATTTTCGAAATTTTAAAACTCATTGAAGTATGGATCAAGATACTGTGTGGAGTAGGCCAAATAGATTTGAAAGAAGTAAGGAGGAATTTTGAGCAAAGATTGGGAATAGTTTTCAGATATCTCCTCTCTTTCACTTTCTATTGTGCAATATGGGCCGGACTAATATATAAGTAGAAACATTTGTTTGAACTGAGATATTATTCCCCAAAGTGATAGAATTTGGTATGTGATAAATTAAAAAGAAAGGAATCCATTCTATAGTTAGAAAGGATTTTATCTAGTTCAGCACCTCTAGTGAAAAAACTCTTGGCTTTGTATAAAGCTCTAACAAACAGAAAATGCTTTGCAAATAAGCGTTTCCCATATCAATAGCTTTTAGAAGTGATGTAGTTTAACAAAAACCTTTCCACTCAGCAGTTGGAAGTCACAATAGTAGTTAAAGTAGTTAAAGTCATCAGGCCAAGAGTGCAGACTTCCTGCATTGAAACAAATATCTCTGTGAGACAATTAAGAAAATATTATAAATGCCACATGGATATATGACATACATATTTATATAGCATTTTCTTTCATCCTGATCAATCTAGGCTTCATAAAACTGTGGGAATATAGATCTGATGTCAATTACAAAGATTCACCAACCCCCAGAAGATTATATACTGCATTACAAGACATCTTACACCATTCAGTATTCATGGGGGCTTTCTTTGAGTTTTCTGAGCACTTCTTTGACCAAGATGAACTCTTACCTTTTACTGATATGATCTACTCTGTTAAGCAGTATATGCTTTACCACTGGAAGAGTGTCTAACACTTGGGTTGGAGTTACACTAAAGCCTATGTTTAAATGGTAAAACTCCATGTCCAAAAGGCAACTGGAAATTGTATCTGAGATGTTTTCAGCCAACTGCCTAGAAAAACAAAGAATTAGAAATTGTGAAGCTGCTAGGCCCAAAACAAGAACGTAAGGGATGAAAAGCAAGACTGCAGTAACCTTATCCTAGATTTCCAACAGTGCCCATCTTCCAGCTAATCCTGGAAACTTAAATTTCTTATCTTCTTTCACCACTATCCCCTCAACATTTTCTCTAAGATTTGGTTCCACAGTTCCCAACCAGATCTTGTCTGCATTCATTCATTCATATTCCTTATTTATAAATAGCTCCCTGCAAAGATCTCTATTCTCCCTGACATTTTTGTTTCATGAATGCCATAAGCACACATTTTAGCAAATTCAATTTGTCAAGCCTTAGCTCCATGTAGTTGTCCTGTTTCCTGAAGATGGAAACAACAGGAAGGAAATCCATTACTGAGTCAAGTAATTGTCATCTAATTTGAGTATCTAGGAGGGAGAATTTCAAGACAACGCTGTTGCCTGCCATTTGGCAGTGTCAGGTTTGTTATCTTTGGGAAGAACATAGCCTAAAAGTGCACAGGAAAAGTTCAGCTACTTGGATTTTTTTAAGTACTTCTTATCTCAAAGCAAGTTTTTCTTATCTCCTGGCAAGACCTTCTTTTCATCTTCATCTTCTAAAAATAAGGCAGAGAAGTGAACGATCATGACCTGGAAAATTCAAAAAGAAAGAGATAGTGCAAAATTTTTGTTTCCCTCATTGTGAGACTCTGTTACTAAACAGTTCATTTTTGTACTTCTGTAGCTCTGAATTTCTGCAGAGCCTTTTATCATAGGGTTTCCCCACAGTCAGCTCTCACCAGGGCCTCATAAAAGCTTTCTGCTTCCAAGTCAGAGGGGGAGTGAAGCAAGTTCTGAAAAACAGGATAGTTCTGTGAGGAGCACAAGCAACACAACTCAAAGCAGAGCAAGAAGTAGACCAATGTGTTGTCTAGTTCATCCCTACCTAATGATAGCAAGAATGGGGTTTCAAGCAGGAGGTCCCAATGAAAAAGTATGATTGGTCATTCTATAGGAAAGTTTTTTCACCTAAGGAACATGAAGAACCTGCAAGACCCTGTGTGATGGGAAGAGTTCAGTTTGTAATGATTATATATGAATTACAAAGCACTACCACTTCTGCATGGGAAACAGTTTCATAGAGTCAATCAAATGCTGCATTAGCACAAAAACAGAGTGCAGCTCTATTTTGGAAGTCGTAGTACCTCTGATAATTCTTTGTCATGAGTTAGCTGTTACCTGCCAGCTCCTCCTTCTTAACTGTCACCAGCCTCTGCTGTCAGCTATCACCAATGCTCAAAGCTCCAAGGAGACAAAAAAGGAGTATGAGGGGTTTCCAAACACTAAGGAGGACTACTACATAATCTAAAACAACTGCTTAAAAGCAAAAGATGGAAAACTGTGTGTCTTTACTGTGTGTCTCTGGATTACTTTTTTGGTTTTGGGGGGTTTTTTGGGTTGGGTTTGTTTTTTGGTGTTTTTTTGGGGTTTTTTTGTGGTTTTTTGAGGGTTTTTTGTTCTGGTTTGAGTTTTTTGCTTTTTTGTTTTGGGTTTTGGGTTTTTATTTTTATTCTCTTCCCCACTCTCTTCTTATTTCTTCTCCATGGTGAAGAATACCTACCTGACTTTCTGCTGTGACATAATTTTCTCAACTGGATACTTTTTACTTTTTTCTGTCCTACTATTAATTCAAAGCAAAACCTTTAACTCCTTTGTCCTTACAAAAACTCTTGGATTATAAGTGACAGTGTGACTCTCCTGATAACCAGGTTAGGTACAGAAGGTAGAAAATGGAACATCAGAACAGGAATTTCTTATTAGTGAAAAAATTATGGCTTCATATGAGGCAGATTGTTACAGCTGTAACTGGAGCCCTGGAGTAATCATTAGGAGATTTCATTCACCTGAATTTTAAATTCTTGCTTTTACAAATTCTCCTTATCCTGTCTTATATTTTATATTGAACTCTGTTTATTGTAGATTCACATTATATAAAAAACTTTGTTCAGACACCCCTGTAGGCAGACATTAGTCAACCAAGATTCACAATGCTGTTGGGAATCAAATGCCATATTTCTCTAGTAATAACAGAAATTTGATGTTATACCTCTAAGGAAAGAGGTAAAATAAAACTTTTTTTTACATTGGTTGGGTTACATTTGTCCTTCAGTTAGCCAAGGTTGGTGATGTGACACAGAAATGCCAGCAGGAAGAATGAGATAAGCCAGTGATTAGCTCTCATTAAAAGCAAATTCTGAACAATTACAATTCCACCTTTAGCTGGAAGGACAAAAGTTACTTTCTTCAAGATGTCCCATATTATTGTTTCCTCTGACCACAGTATTTTGAATTTCTCATGTCCCTTTCAAATCTATCTAGCTGTTTTATGCAGGTTTTTTTTTTACTGCCAGAGATTTTAAAAAATTGGAAAAGAACCAAAAAGCAAAGTTCACCAACACCTGTGAAATATGCAAATAGCAAATGTATTTACATAATTAGCTTCCACAAAATATGGTGTATTCTTAGGCAGACTTATAAATACCTTTCTGTAAGGGTCACAGACAAGCACTTCAATTCATCTTCACAGGCTATCTTTCCTTTGGAGCATCACTCCAGGTTTTCAGCACAGATATGCATTAAAGTAGGAAAGATTTGTCAGACACCATTATACTGATCCATAATGTGTAACTACAAAAATACCAGTCTTGCAGAAAAATACTAAGGCCATCAGGGTTTCCTAAATTTTATTCTCATGGAACATTAAAAGAAAAAAAACAACTACTAGGTGTCTAGCACTGAATGCATTACCCCCTGAGGGGCTTTTAGTCTACAGCTAAGCAGAATTTTCCTGCCAGTGCTTGTTGGCTGAAGAGCTACACTTAAAAATTAAAGAATGATAATATTAAGAATTGAAGGAAATTTTTCACATAATTGGTACTACCACTTTTTTTCAGACGCTATTTTCCTGACAAAAAAAAAAAATTGCCTCTAACATTTTTTCCCATTTTTGCTTATTTTTAGTCTAAAAATAAATCACATTTTGATTGTGGCGCTTTAACATACATGTATACACATCTGTGTACAGATGCATATATCTGCTGAACTATGATAGCACTAAATACATAGTATTCTGAAGAATTGTGTAAAGGGAGTTTTGTGTGGGTAAAGGGTTTGGGCCTGTAAACTAGAAAATCAGGTTCTAGTTTCAAACCTTCCTTGCACTCAGTTTACCATATCTTTCAATATTTCTATTCACCAGTTAGTGCCCTTTATGTCAATAAGTCATGTCTGCCTTCACCTAGTAAATAAAAGTTTTGGGAAATTCCTAATTAAGCTCTATTATCATCAAACTACTCCTTGACCTAGAGTATAAACAGCTGAGGTGTAGGAAGGGAATTTCTCAAAGCAATTTCCAAACACTCCATGTTGGTTTTTTCCTTCAATCTCTTGCTACCCTAAGCAACAGCATGGAGAGGGTCTAAGAACTTATATTGCTAAATGAATATAAGGCTTTCTTTTTAATAAGAGATGATATACAATAAAAGGAGAGGAAATTTAGCAGACTAATGTCAAATGGTTTTGTATTGTTCGTCACTGCAGAAAGAATTACTCACCATGACAAAATGGATTTGTTGCTTATATGAACTGACAGTGAAACCAAAAGCATTTTCAAATGGAATTATGAGGATATAATCATCACAGTACCATGGATGTAAAATGATTTTGATTGCTGGGTTGCAAAGTAGGTCCCTAATGACCTCTGCTAATATGAAGTGTCAGTTTTACAGCTGATGGCAGTGTTAAAGATGCAATATTTCTTTCTCTTTAACAATTTACACTTTACTAAAAGATATACAAATGGATTTTGATCTGCAAAGTGGCAGCGTGTGCTTAAGAGTCAAAGTAAAAATTTAAGAGAACTGACTTGTAGGCATAGGGGAGTTGGCCACAGATGCATGAGACAAGTGGGTGCTGCATTGCCTATGAGCTGTGTCAAACTGTTCCTTGCACAGCTTTGGAAGGAACATTGCAGCATAATCACACTCATTCTTCTCACTTGTGAAACTCCCATTTACTGAGATACATGTTCCCTTGTGCTAGTTTTGTTCCATGTATTTAGCATTCAAATGTATTTTCTGATCCAGAAAACAATAGAATATGGAAAACAAATATTATCAAATATTGTCCCTACCTTTCATCAGCATAATTGTTCCTCCAGAGAATACCAGTAGCTCCACTGGTGTAAATAAAAATACCCTTGTGTCACGTTGTGGGTGAATTGTTCTCCTATGGCTGTATCTTGACAGCAAAGAATCCCACTATTCTCACCATTGATTTCATATAAATCAGGATTATGTCCTAGGTCTTCTTTCTTGCTTGTCTATTTTCACAAGTATTTTACAGTTTAAAATTTTACAGTATTTTTTCAGTTTAAAATTAATGAGTGAAAATGAAATAAAACTATGAGTGTAATTAATTTTAGACTAAATAAGAAGGCAGGTATGCAAGATTTTTACTGTTCTATCTTCTAAGAGCAAAATTAATCTTGGCATTGTATTCATCTGACATGCAAAGAATCATACAATGATTGCCATAGAATGCTTTGGATTGGAAGGGATCTACTTCCTACCCCTAAATCTTGATGTATGGCAAGACTTCTCAAAATGCACAGCTGCATCCTCATTCTCCAGAGCACAGGGAGTCATCACCACGGTAGAGATTTACTTTAATTATAATTATATGCAAATAACACTTCAGAAGATTTCTTAGTTGTACTTTCTTGATTCTTGTTTCTAGGACAGGTTAGCTAAAAAAAAAAAAACCAAAAAAAACAAAACAAACAAACAAACCTAAATCAGCGAATTTAAAAAGTATTTTTTTTATACTTTCAAGCTCTCCTTTGTAAGTACTTCATTCCTATTTCACATGAAGGACTACGACTACTCATGGCAATGCAGCTGCAGAGGTTCAACAAAAAAGGAATCATAGGGACAATACAAAAATCTTATGTCCTCATTTTAAAACTTTCAGCATTTTAAATGCCTCTTCATGGTGGCAGTGTTGGGTAGATTTGTCTCTTTGTCCTGACCTCTCCAAAACTTCATTCTTCTACCTCATTTCCTTTGAGGTGGAGGCAAGACATTCAACATGTTAAAAAAAATCTATGAAAAGTTTAGAAAATGTAAAAATTAATTTAATAATAAATAAATGGAAAGTTTCAAATTACCTTGTGTAAGGTTAATTTCCTATAAACCTAATTGACATATCTCTATAAAACAAAGCTCACTAGAGTCTCTCAGTATTCTGGTAAAATTACCAGCTCAATTTATCCTTATCAGATAGAGGGCACCAGGATGTGCACAAATGACATGTATTCTGCACAGCTGAGGACCAGGCCCAGCTGTCCTTCCTCCTCTGTTGGAAGTTGCTTTTCTGTAGGGTCGTTGAGCACAGAATTAGGTGAGTTTTGAAAAATACTGCTTATCTCTACATATTGCAATGGAGATAGTGCTAATTCAGTCCCTTCCTCTATGTTAAAGGTTCATTACAGACCCTTCTTCTTTTGAAGTTTTCTACTATTTGCTAACAGTTTGCTTGTCACACAGCTATTCAGAGGATACATTTTGTTTTCCACAGTGTCAGTGACAATATCACAATTATATGTACTGCACAGAGACCCATACTGCTGACAGCAGATTCTCCCTAATATGAACATTGCTTTGCTATGGTTACCAAAACCACAGATCTGCACCTAGGCTATTTTTTCTGATGATCAGATATTTAAAAACTTTAGGGTTTGATTCAGCATCTTCAGCATAGCACAGTTCCAATTTCTGTGTGTGTGAATTCCTAAACTACAGTGAAAACACATGCTAGATGCTGAATTGTTGATTACAAGATTATAATTAACACTGTGAGAATCAACATGAAGTTCTGTAGGGCAAAGGAACAAAAGCCATATCAGACTCCATGAGATTACCTTTGAAGGGAACCACCTCATTTACGGGAACTTTTGCTTGACCACAAATAAGGACACTGCTAACTTATTTAAAATATATGGCTGTCTGTCTTAGCAGAGCAAGTTGTTCCCTAACTGGTCACAGCTTGAGAATAGTGGTGATTCTTTCACTTTGCTGCTTGAGGCTAGTTCTGGGTGACATTAGAGGGACTGCAAGCAGAAATGGAAACAGAGCGAACCAATCTTACAGCAGCTCTGAGGAGCAATTCTAGCTGAGTGACCAAGAGAAAAAGCTTGTGTACCTTCAAACCTAAAAGCTTATTGAGACTATCAAGATGAAATTGCTTTGTCTACATTAAAACCATTCTGTCTCTTTTAAGAGTTCCATTAAAATCTTGAAAGACTGTGAGTAAAAAAAATCATTTCTCCATGTTTGCAGTGGAGCAGCAGCATCAGTTTCAAGGGTTTTGGTTTTCAGGAGCTGTGCTGGTGGAATATTTTACCTTTAGATAGCACATTTCACCTGAAGGATCTCAAATCACTGTACAAAATCTGAAGTGTGTGAAGGAATTGTCTCCTTTAAACATCAAAGTAAAGACATGCAGCCACCTATAAGGTCAAACAGCATAGCCCAGGTGACACAACTCCACACAGACAGTAAACACAAATGCAACAGGAACGCCAAATCCAAACAGACGTCCCCATTCAGTGGACCTGGATTTGGACAGGACAAAGCTGTTATTTAAATAGCCTTACCAAAAAAATTTTAAGACATCTCCATTCTTGGAAACATCTTTTGGAAAAATATCTCTGCCCTGCAACAACCAGTTCAGTATTATCTCAAGTGAATTTTGAATCACTTAGCTTTAAGAAGCAGTCCACCAGAAGGCAGGTGGCTTTAGTCTAAGCTCTTTCAAAGTGGTACACAGCTTCCCACAGAGGGAATGCTGTATTGTCTCTCACCACACCCTTCTGTCTTAGGAAGATAGTATATACAGGTAGGTTGCATCACTGTCCTACAAATGCTGTTGTGAAAGACCTTACCTCTTTTAGAGCATGAAATATGCATGATATGATATTCTGTCTTAGAGTCACATTAATGGGATTAAACCTTATTTGCCCTTTTGTTGTGTGTAGGCCAATAAAAATCACCTCTGGTCTTATATCTTGTGCTGTAAAACCTGGGTGCTGCCAAAATAATAAAACAGAAATTCTTGTTCAGAACATTTCAAAACTAGCAAGGGAAGCATGACTGAATTCAGCTACAAACTCATCCAGATTCCTCTAATGCAAGCAAAGTAGTTTTATATAAAAACAAGTGCTGCATTTCATATACTGAAATGCAAATACTTTGAAACTACCTGCATAAAAAGTATGTTAAAGGGATTTATGTGCATTTACCTTCATGTACAATCAGTTGTTCTTATTGGCAACATATATCCCTCTAGAGAAATCTTTCTCTTGATGATAAAAGACATTTTGCAATTGAGTTGTATAAAATCAGGGATCAAATCATCTGAGGTCCTCATCCAGACACACCCATTAAACTTCCCCTTTTATTGCTGTTCTTGAATAAGCACAAATATTGTCACTATTTTTCATATTTTAACCAAACTAAAATTTTATCTTCATCAGAACCTACATTGTGCTAAAGAAACATTACCACCTCACCATCTTTTTCACTTTGCACATAAATGGCCAGGGAAGTCTTAATCTAGCAGGAATATGTACATGTACCACATGGAAAGTAAAGAAGGAGGGGAGGAGAAAACAAAATTTCAAGACAAAATTGTAAATGCATTTTAGTAATTCAAAACACAGCAGAGAAATTGCTGCTGCATCTTTAAATAACTTGAGAAATGTATTTCACCTTTAATTCCCCATTTTCCTATTCAGAACAAGTGCTGCCCAGGACTGGTTTTCGAGCGGATTCCTCTGGCAAGTATTCTTCAGCCTTTGTTTTCTGTAAACTAGTTGTCCTTCATTTTATGTTTTAGCTATTCTTCTTTATTTAATCATTTCTCAAGACAATGGGCAGTCATGACTGCCTAGTCACCATTTTATTGTGTATGATCTTTGTGGGGTTGTAGAATGCTTATGCCAAATCTTTTTTATAATAGATTTGCATTTTGAGCAAGGAAAGGTATTTCGTTTTTCTCAGCCAGTTTATGTTTTACTGTGTTTTATGTGTACTTTCATATTAGTTCACTCTTTAGCATACGAGTGTATCTCTATAGCTCATGCTCAAATCTAAGCTTAAGCAATCATTTTTTTAAAACTGAATTTAATTCTCTCTTCATTCTATCACCAATTCCTTGCTCTCATACTTATATCTTGTGCTGTAAAAATGTAAAAGCAAAAACCTTCAAAATCAAGAGATTTCTGGGGTGTTTGAGTCAACACTGATCTTGTAAAATGGCAGTGGACATTTTTAAAAAACAGCAATATTTGATTTCCCAGTGTTAACATGCTAAGTGAACAGCTAAAACGGGCATCCCATACCAAAAAAAAAAGGCTGTTTTGACAATCCTATCAAAGTTTTTCTAGTCCTACACAAGTTGGACAGAGATCCTAAATTAAATATAACATTGGACTGGTTTTGCATAACCCAGTAGGGTTTGTACATTGAATAACTCTTTTAGCATCAGTTCTTTTTTCTTTTCTTTGCTGATGTTCATACTGAAGTTTTATTTGCCAGTTTTCCTCTCTATAAATATCGAGAGGGAATAAATATGCTTTTTTTTAAAAGCACATTGCAAAGCAGCAGATCCATGACTGTTTTCAGGCTTTTCACATCTTTCAAGAGCTGAAACTCAGATGAAGTTATTGTAGTTTCGTGTCAATTGCAATTCACAATTTATAATTATCTGTGTGAAACAAAAATCTTCACCATCTTCAGCAACGGAGTCTAAATTAGTTTTTCTTTTCAGTCAGTAGCTGAATACACCTAGAAAAGACTGTAAAACTATTACAGCAAAGCACTTCATCTTTCCTTTAATTGCAACATAGAAGAGATTTAGTAAAAAAAATTATATCAACATTTACACGATCATCCCGAATACCAGGTTTATCACTGTAAAATGACATACCACTTCTTCAAATTGTCTCACACAGAAAATTAGCTAAGCATTTTCAGGTGTTTTCTCAACATTTAAGAAACAACTGCATGCATGCTTATCAGTGTGTTGTTCACCCAGTGATTCAGATGAATACAGAGCAGAAAGGTAGCTGGGAGTTGATAATCACATCTTCACCTGTGAGATCTCACTATTGTTCGGTAACAATCTATTCTGATACCATTACATTTAAAGCAAATTCCCCATCATTCAGGAACCAGAAAGAATTTCCCAATGCTCTTTGCTGTCCTCACTGTGCAGCAATGATCAGATCACAGCTTGTTCAATACCATTCTCAAATTCATGGGGGAGCCAGCTGCTTTTATAGCTTAGCAAAGTGAATTGGTGAGAGTTCTTTTCTTCCAGGCCAAATGAACTGTTAAGAAAGTTTTCCTTCACACAAAAATAAGAAGCAAAGTGGTTAAACTGTAAAAAAAAAAAAAGAGAATTCAGTTACTAGCAGGCAAAGTTAAAGTTCTTTTTCTAATATAAATGTGTAGAGAGGCAAGGAAGGACAGGGAGTATTGTCATTCTGGCAGAGGATACCCATACTACATGAGCAAAAATATTGACTTTAAGGTGAAACTCTCCTCTCAGTAAAACTGGTAGGAGACAGATCATTAAGGTACATTAAGCTGACTAGAAGGATAAGCAAACTGGAAAAGACAGTGTTAAATCAGTATTGGCTTGCCTGCAAGCCTATTCATTACTTCTTACTTGCCATGAACCACAAGATGCTAATCTAGGTTAGCAAGAGAAAACAAAAGACACATTTTCCATAATGAAGTTATATTAACCAACACTTTGTAGTATATTGCAAGGCACAGGAGAGTCGTTTTCTGTAAGTACAGGTAATTTTCTCTGTATGATCAACTGAAAATCTGATCCAGCAAGAAAACATAAAATTTAGTCTACCTAACAATCCTTTGTGAAGAACAAAGTTGTACCAGAATCCTGGAGAAGCAAGCATTAGAGGAATATCAGATGAAATGTAATAATTTATATGGGTAAGAATGCTTAATCAATGTGTATTCAGGAATATTGAAACTGCTGCCAAGTTATCACAGTGGCTTTTAGTAAATGCACCAAAAATGAGCTCCTGTGGAATAGTACAAAGTAATGAACTTACCTGTCTTTCAGAAACTAGAAAAAAGGATCTCAGCAGCAGTAAGGCTTTAGAACATGTTTTTGATCAAAGACAACTGCCAATATGGAGATAAACTGAGAACTATGCAAAGGGAGTTTAGCAGAAGTTGGTTGGTCGGAATAACCTGGTAACTGAGTTTTTACACCAAACAAGTGATATGTGCTTAATTAATCTATACTTTAGGTTTTACAAAACACCAGTTATAACTGAAACACTTCTGTGCTAGCCTGGAAAAGACAGTGCTTAGCATGAAATGTAGAGATGAATGGCTAGAAAGTAGCTAAGCAATTCTACTAGAAGAATCTGGAATGAAAGATTAATATTACTGGAGAGCCTTGCAATAAGTCTTCTGTCTTATTTCATGAATCACTTAAGCACAAAAGCCAAGGGTAGAAGTCAGGTCCACTTTCAGAGATGTAAATTCAGGAATCTATGGTGCATCTGTCTCCAGAGCAATGGAAAGGGGATCATTGCAGCCAGTGGAGTCATATCACTCCCAACATGAAAGCTGAAACAGCACACAGGTTTGTATACCAGTCAGGCACTGGAGATCCTGTGACATTATGATACTACTACTGCAAGGCAGGTGACATAGTGACAAAGGCCACAAACAAGCTCACTTGCCAGGTCTTCTTTGCCTGTGTCTTTCTTTACTGGTAAATCTGTGTGCTGTTTGCTTGCAGAGGTTTGCAATAACTGGAAACTAGACTTGATGACCCAGGGATCTTTTCCAGTGGTTTACTTCCTTAGTGGGACAGAAAAGAACATTACTTTTAAAAGCAGTTTTCAGTGATTTGTTGGCAGACAATAGGCTCCACAGAATTCCAAGTCTTTGGGAAGGAAGGCTCTTCTGAACGAGCATTGTAGCCCAGTCAACCCAAAGGCTTCCAATTTGTGTTAGGGTTCATAGAAAAGTATGCCCCTATACAGTATTGTTTAGCCTAAACTTTTTCATGGTCAACCTGGCTTATCTATTCCATTCTAAATGGGGTAGAAAAACAGCATCTCTTAAAAAAATAAATCATACCTCTTATTTTAGAGTCTGTTGCCAGCACTGGTCTGGCTCAGCTTTGTTATCTGAGGGACATTTTCATCTCAGTTTGCCAGAGCAAGTATTCTTCACAACCTGACAGTCTTATATTTTCTTATTGTATTCCCAACTGTGCATTTTCTTTCACTTGTGCATGATAAAGACAGTGCTCAGTTTGTGACAGACTGCTGGAGACAGTGCCTTTGAGTGTTAAACCTGGGTTACAAATGGTGATCACAGTGTCTATCTACAAAACTGTCTTCCTAGTGCTAAGCCTCATCCTTGTAGGCACAGCAGACCAAGTAAAGTATTGCTTTCCTCTGAAATTCCTTTGCCTCTCACAACTTTTAAATGATTTGCATTAAGCTAACATACTATATACACCCAGAATTCATTTGCTCCTCAGTGTTGAGACACATCAAATAAATGGAAGTATAATAAGCTGTTTAGTTCTGTTTGGGTTTGTCTTCTCAATATATGAGAAGCAAGTTGGTAGGAAAAGGTAATGCTTTTATTTTACCAATTGAAATATTTGTGTTTCAGTCTCACTTTCACCAATACAGATTGTTGAAATAATGCACTATGGTGCTGTTTACAGAGGTTTTTTATTGCACAGTCATAGTATGGAGCCAGTACATGTCATTCTGTATTTGTCTTTGCAATAATACCTGACTGAAATAAATCAGGCTTTAATCCCACACTAAACCATTTCTTATGTGCCAAATTCCACAGTTTATGAGGTGTCCACTGATGGCTTTGAGGGGGATCTATAAGAGAGAGCTGCTGAAGTACCATATTTCAGCTGTCTGTAATCCCTTCCACCCTGAGGGAACAAGGCACAACTGGAGACACTTATGAGCAGTTTGCTGAAATAAACCTTATCATCCCTTTTTTCTGTTAGGGTCAGCAACAAGCTGACACTGACCAAAAGCTTTTGTGTCACAGTAGACCAGAGTACAATCCATAGGAAAGACCATTCCTGTCAATCACTGCTTTAGGTGATGAGTCTAAAGCATCTCTGATGAGCATGCCAACAAAGAGATAGTCACAATGGACAACAGACAACTTCTTAGTCCTCTAAATGCTTACAGTTTCACATTATAATGTTTATAATAATAATAATAATAATAATTATTATTATTATTATTATTATTATTATCCCAGAACACTGTTTTCTTTCAAGTGAAGCTAAAGATACTTTTATAAGAAACTGACTTTTAAAATACCCTATATGCCTCGACTGATATATTAGAGGACACAATATATGTCTAAAGACAGGTTAGGCAGGCATATGGAAACACAACCTTATTCATTCATAAAGCTGTTGAGACTTTAATTGGGTATCATTAAGGATTTTGAGTTAATGATGTTAGCTTTCAATTTAAACTCTGAGATTGAGAGGTTTATAATGATTATTTTCATCAAAGCTCCTTATTTTGAGGGTATTACTTGGAAATGGAATACTTAAAAGCTACATTACATAAAAAGACATACATGTATATCTGTGTTTGGAGCTTAAATGTCCTGTAGTGATTTTCATATTTTGTGAGTTGGACTGATGTATCTCTGTCTCCCATTTCAGTTTATTCTTTATAGGATTTAATGAACTGCAAGGAAAGTCAAATTAAAGACCAGAGGTGGATGAACAGCAGTCCATTATTCAGTCAGCTTTAGGAAGAAGACATATTTTTAACCTCTGTTTTGGACAGACTTTTCTGTACTGTTCTTGTGTGAATGTATTCTAGTTTGGTTTAGTGTATTCTACTGAACATAACCATCCTCCAAGAGACACCTACATTTTCAATTCTCCTCCTTGTCTGTGGCCCATTTGTTTCCACCAGCTCCAACCAGGATGCCATTAGTCACATGCAATAAACACAAGGTGGGAGGGAAGTTGGTGCAAATTCTCAAGTTAAGACCAAAATGCTTTGCTCAATGGGATTTCTCTTTAAACCAGGTCCTGATTACAAGGAGCTGGATGTTCACCTTCGGAGAATGGAGTCTGGTTTTGGCTTCAGGATCCTGGGAGGAGATGAGCCTGGGCAGCCTGTGAGTTATTTCTTCCTGATTTTCCTTTTCCTTCCACATTCTATAATCTGTGTAAAGGTCAGAAAAACATTATTACGTAACTGAGCCCAAATGAACACCTTGTTAAGGCTACAAGTAAAATGACTTTTATTCATCCATAGAAAAAGACAGAACTCTCCAATTGTTCACATATGAAAGGGGTCACAGAGAATTAAGTTAGACTAAGAAGGCATTGAGGTGGAAACAGAGCATCACTCATCCCATTACTGAGGAGTGTGAACTGGCATCTCTTAATCTGGACTTTTCAAAATCAAGCTTAAGCAGAAGATTCCAAAAATCCAATTATGTAAGAGTATCCATAACCATGTTTCAGAGTAGGCAACTTGTATGCAAAATGTATGCATGTGGTTAAAAGACATGGTCAACAATGCAGTTCATTTCTGGAAACAGAAGATCTCACCAGGGAGTGACAGTCAGTGTTCCAGGTTAAATAACAGCATCATATGTGGCAACAGGCATAAAAATGATGGCTTTATACCATTAGGAGAGAGGCACCCCTGTAACAAAATAACAGGTAAGAAAATTAACATAGACGGTTTGCTAATAAAATATAATGTAAAATAAACCATATGCACAATATTTAAAAGAAACAGAAGCCCAGGAAATAAGGGACAAATATGAATGTCACACCACAAATGTGTACACATTTTGATAAATTACTGATCTATCTAAATACTATATACTATACTAAAATACTAAATACTATAATTTTGAGAGCAGGCAGGATTTGTACTCTTTCAGAAAAAACTCAGTGGTGTAACTGTAATCTGACAGCTAGGACTGATCTCAAGTGATAATGATAGTGCTTTATTATTACAATTTTAAGCCCAGTCCGAGTCCTATGTTACCACAATTCTGAGATAATGTATAATTAGTTATTAGATTTGTATATTCCCTAGTCGATTATTTATATATTCCATATTCAAATGAATATAGAATAGTATATTTTTCATTCAAGCCTCAAGGTTAACCAGCATATGGCTTTGAGAAACAAAAAAGCTCTTATATTTTAAAATTGCCAACATCTGTCAAAGTACTGATAAAACTTAACAGTTTACTGATGTCTCTCATAAAAAGAAAAGAATGCAGTGTATTCTAAAAAAGATGCTTCAAATGCCGTTTGAAATTCAGTCTAGTTTAGAATAAGCATTTTCAATGGTTTTTCAAATATGAAGTATAGCTGCTCAGAAGGACTCCAAGACAACACTGCTTCTTCCTCTAAACTTGCAGTGTGCCTGAAGCCCCTGTGATATGTAACTTCCTTCTGTGGAGCATGTCCCAGCACACTTAAAATGAGGCCACTGAGCCATCATCTGCACATTCTCCAACTAAGCATTTTTCCTGTCCCTTCTGGACAGCTCAGCCAGTATAAGTTCTCAAAGCACACCTACTGGATGAAGCCAAAAAGGAAATCTGTGAGGTGTTAGTGGAAATGTTACATTTTATCTTTTAGACTGTTGGAAATGACGCTAGAAAAGGCACTGCCTTTAAGACCTTTGATGGATGGAGCTTTGAGCAACATGGTGTAGTGGAAGCTGTCCCTGCCCATGGCATGGCAGGGAGGTTGGAACTAGAGGATTTTTAATGTCATTTCCAACCAAACCAGTCTATGATTCTATGAAGATTTGGAAATATCCTTCTACCTGCTTGGGACAGTGTTGTCCAATGGCATTTCCTATCTCCCAGGAAAGTGTCCCTGGCTACAAGGCTGCTCAGTATTTTGTGAGAGGCTCTCTTGGTGTCTCCTTTAGTGCTTCTTTCACTACAAATGGATAATTAAGCAGTCACAGACTAAGTGTCTGACTGGCTCTGTTTGTTGGATGTTTATGACAATCCCATGGGGGAAAGTACAGCTCAAATGCCTTGTCTAAAAGATGATTATTTATATAAAACTGAATGATTTTAGCCTAAAGTAGTAAGAGAAAACTCATGTAGAATACCTGAAATTCTGGTAGTTCATATCCATTACACATGCTGGAGTTGTGAGAGACTTGAGTCTCTTCTCAGCAATCCAGCAGAAAAGAAATTTCGAAACGCACCTTTTGCCCTGCAGCTACATGCATTATGCACTGAAGTATTACAGAGGATCAGCTCTTTCTAGTGTCTCCTCAGCAAAGGACTGACCTGACTTTACTGTCTGAAGTCAAAGAGCCATAGCTGGATATCAAGTGCAGAGATAAGCACCTTGCTGTTTTTTGGGAGCAGGACCAAGAACGCTGCCCTCTGTGAGCCACCCTTTAACACATTTCCCTGTCCTCTTGAACAGGTTCTTATCCTGCCCTTAGCCTCAAGGCTGCTATCTCTATTCCATGGTTTGCACGTACAAAAGCGTTTTTCCCCAAGGCTTATCAATCCAATGGGTTTCATGTCTTTGCAAACATTTCTCAAAGTCCTCAGGAGTTAAGAAGAAGCTAACTTGAAGCTGAGGATTGTACAAGGCAAAAGGGCACCTTCTTAGAATTAAGTGTTACAGTGCTGAGGTTTTCAATTCTCACTCCCTCATTGTTGCCCATCTTCTTTTCACTGCTCAAATTCAACACCAATAAACACAACAGATGTACTCTTTTTTGTGGCCCTCTATTGTGTATTCAAAGTACAAGACTTCTTAACTCTGTTCTCTCTCCTCCACTGCTTCCCTGCTTCCCCTATGGACAGCCTACCTGCAGCTTCCCATTCCTTTCACCTCCAGAAAAGGAGAAGCAGTTTTTGCCTGTTCTCCAAACCCCTGCCTTTCCTATAAAACAAGAACTGCGACGCTTTGAAATTTTTATTTCAGCTCTCCTGCTGTGTAGTCAGGTAACACAGAACAAAAGGAAGCTTTTGTCTTTGTGGTTTGATTTCTAAAAAGGAATATGGATTCTTCAGCATAAGGCAATAACTTTTTCAAAGAAGCAGAATCCAAATAAAGTTATTTTAGAAGGATAATACTGACACTATAAAGGGATTGTAGCTTAGTTTCCTTCTAGTTATATCAGCTACCTGGCACCTTAGAAGGAGAAAATGCTGCTGTACTACTCCAAATTTCCATATTTTTAAGTGTAAAAATGCTTTTGAAAGGAAATACTTACATTTATTGAGAACTTTCAAATATCAAGACTGTGAGCTGTGCCAGTTCAAATCACCTCTTGAATCTTATAATATTGCACTACAACAGCTATTTATCCCGTGCCCCAGTAACTTCAGGGTTTAGAGATAATCGGACTCTGTTATGGTTAATTATATTATTACTGAAAGGTTGTAAAAATACATCAATTGGAACTTTACTGAAGTTGCAAGTTGCTGTCCCAAAGGGAGATGTATTTTGCATACATTTGTGCAGCTCTAACTCAGAATCAGAGGAACGTATACATAATTTCTCTAAGAGTTTTACCTTTTCAACACAGACGGACTGGGATTTTTCTCAAAAATGTCCTCAAGATATATGTTTATATTCTTCTTATTATCAGTGTGAAGATACATTCTAATTATCTTTCCACATTTCTGAGACATAGATATCCACAGAGCAAATTGTTAGGATATGGCCATGCCTTGGGAAGTCCTATTTAACGATTAGACAGAGTTCAGATGATTAGCTTGGATTTAGACATCACTGACACTTAAAATTAGGTGAATCACCCTTTATGTGTTTAGACTCAAATTTTGCTGTGTGCCTGTGAAACTACTGTGTTAGATACAGAGAAACTAAAATACAAATTCAGGTAATTACCAAGAAGCACAAAGAAAGTCAGTATCCAAGCAGATTAGCCTGTATAAATTAATAGACACAGGCTTTAATTTCAGATTAGTCTCTGACACAATCATCCTAATCCCAGGCTTTGTCCTGTTTAATCTCAAACAATAGGAGAAACTTTTCTCTACTACACACTCTTTATTGCTTACCTGCCATCATCCTTCTCCTCACGCATTCAAAGCAATCTCATGCCAGTATGAAACCACATTTCAGAGGTAATATAATCCTGATATATATTTTTCCAATTTGTGCTTTACGTGTAGAATTGATAACTATTATGGCAACTTCTCAGCCATGAAATGAAAGCAGATACTGCATAAGAAACAAATTCAGACACAGAAAATGAAAAAGTAGGAAAATTAAGTTATTCTTGCTATTAAATATAACAAGTAACAGATATGGTGACCATCATCTTGACAAACACACCTAGCTGAAGTGTTTGAAGTATGACTCTGCTGCTTGTGTTAGGAGTCTGACACTGAGATGAGTAACAAAATTACATTCCACAGTAGAAATGTGAGGTATCAGCAATAATTACTTAGAACTAGAAAGAGTTTTTCCAGCTTGCTTTGTATACTGATGACCTGTGATCTGCATTTTGTTTTTCCAAAGGTTAAAGATGCTCAAATTGCTTAATATTTTTTCAGAAAATTGTGAAAAAACTTCAAATGCTCAACAAAACAAAAGGAGGAAGCCAGTCCGTACAAACTCCCAAGCTGCAGAGGGTTATCACCCATCTCTTCTCAAAATAGCTAGGAATAAATTCTTACTCATGTGAGATGCCTAATTCTCAAATGTTTTGAGAATACTTTGTGGATATCTAGCTAAATGTAGCCCTGGAGATCTTTTCTTCTGTCTGGTAAAGGAGCATAATTACACATTTCATAGTTGAATTTTGCACAAAGTATTTTCCAAAGCTTTGAGGTATATTTTTTTCACCGTTTGAAGAACAGAATGGAGAACCTGAAACAGCCTCTCTAGCCACTCAGCCTGGTACTGCTTAACAGGATCCCAAGAACCCCAGAAAGCAGGAAAAAGCCACCTCATGTTCTCTCTTTGCTAAGTTTTGAAAGCAAAAGTAAGCCAAAGGGAGGCTAAAAACAGGGGAAAATTCTCCAGGCTCCATAGGGGATTTCATTTAAACACTATGCTGAGATACTTGCAACTCTGCAGCTAAGACCACAAAAAAACCACAGGCCCACCTGTGTGACTACCACATCTAGCCTTTGCAATTCATCATGAAAAGCAATGCTTCATAGCTGTTATCTTTTATTATTTAAAGCAGATTGTCTCCTGGCATGTCATATCCATCATTTTGTGCAGACTCTCATACTGAAAAAGAGAACAGAAAATTTGGAACATGCTCTGTGAATGCTTTATTATTCTTTCAAAGAAAGCAGGTTTTGTTTGAATCAATCTCAACTGTTCTACCAGTTATTCCATGGGGAAAATATATATGTCTTCTTCTAATAAGTTGTGTGAAATTATCTGCATAGAAAGTGGAGAAAGTCATTAAAAGGTTTTGGACAGATTTATATAATTTATATGTCCCATACAAAATACATTTAAATGTCGATTTGGGTAAAAAACATCTGCCCAAAACAAGCTGATATTTTTTCCTCCTCTTTCCATTTTTAATCAAGCACTGCCTGAGCAATCATTCATTATGAATAATAACATTTAATATAGTTCTAATTTTCCCCTAAAGAGTCCCAAAGCGAACTCTGTGTAGTGGGGTCACTTCCACTGCTCACCTCAGGTATACGATGCCAGGTGCTTAAATCACACAGCAGTGAAGAACCTCCAACAAGAAATACACAGACTTGCTAATTTTAAATAAAAAAAATCCTTATATGGAATTAATAGTTTTAAGTCTTCTGTATAATGTAGTCTATAGAAACTCAACATTCCCTAGAGACAGATATCTTGATTTGAACATATCAAGCAGAATTCACATCATGATTCTCTGGTGTATCTCTCCTGTGCAGGTAGGAAACACCTTACCTTCTTACCAAAGGCACTGAAGCATCTTCAGTCATACCCACAAGAGGACAAGCACAGCTTTCAGATACACACCGATCTCTTCACCTGTGCTAAATCCCTAGCTTAATTTCAGAAGAGAGACAATCACTGCAATACTCATGTCACTAAGTTGGAGTCTCAGTGTAATGTTTGATTTTGTTTCTTTGCTGCCCAGATTCTCATCGGAGCAGTGATTGCCATGGGCTCAGCGGACCGAGATGGTCGCCTCCATCCTGGTGATGAGCTGGTGTACGTGGATGGGATTCCAGTGGCCGGCAAAACCCACCGATACGTGATTGATCTCATGCATAACGCTGCCCGCAACGGGCAGGTGAACCTTACTGTGAGGAGAAAGGTGCTACCCACGGGTGAGTGAGGGCTGGGAGAGGGGAAAGGGAAGACGGATCCCAATGCTGGCAGCACAAACCTGTGCTGGTTAAAAAAAATTTAAAAAATGAGGAAATCATAGTGAATGTTTGTGTCATTTTGAGGAAAGAATAATTGTAAATATATGTCCCTTGTTTCTCTGACAAAAATACTCTGAGTGTTGTTTCCTTTAGAAGTGGAAACATACTGGCAGCCCTTGGTGTGGTGATCATAAGTGCGCTGGGTTTGTTCCATGCTGTCTTGGTCTGTGCTGTCTCCTTTTGTCCACTTTTGGGACTAAACATTCACCTGAGTTAAAGCCATTTGAGCTGACTGTGTCAATAAGAGAAAGGCTCAAAGACTGTTAACTGTTCAGGGCAGGAACTCATTTCACTCCTGTATGTGTTAAAAGCCCATTTCTGGTCTCACTGATGTCATCTGGAATTTCCCACTGAACTGCCATGCAAGCTGGCTGAAAATCTTCTGTAGGGCACAAGTGCCTCATAGGAATAGGGCCGGATTCTTCTGTCAAGCAGACACATTCAGAATGGGAACCTAAACCAATATGAAGTATTTGTAGTAAATTAGATGTTTAGATTAGCTCAGTCTTAATTGCTGAAAAACATCGGAACCTGGAAAAATGTGCGTGGCAGCATCTAGTAAAGCTTTAATGGGAGAATCTGATGAGCTTCCATTACAACCTTTGCCTTCTCGAGGAAAGAAGTTTATTTAAGAACTTTTAAAACGTTTTTGGTGAGTACGCTTCACTGAGGTACCAGAAATGAGCAAAACCACATTCCCAGCCTGTCCTGTCTTCTGCCTGCCCGTGCCCCCGATCCGCTGTCGCTGCCTGCGCCGCTCCCCTTCGCTCCTGTGCCAAAAAGCCGCCCTCCCACTCACCTTCGTCTTCGCAGTCCCCCTCCCACTGCGGCACCGCAGCTGCTCCCTGCCAGCCGTGCTCCTGCGGGACTGACTTTCTTCTGTTACTGACTCCAGAGTCCTCCAGCCAGAAAGGTGCCCCTGCGCCTGGTGCGACGCCCCCTCGCAGCTCCCCCAGCGCGAGGAAAATGGCCAATAACCAAGGTAATGCCGAGCCCGAGCCCCCAGCGCCTCCCCGGCTGCGCACCCCGCCGGCAAAGCCAGCGCCGGGCGGGAGCCGCCCTCGGCTGCTGCTCGGGCGATGTCAGCGGCTCTGCCGGCCGCCCCGGCCCCTGGGGCCGGCAGGAGGCCGGCTGGTAAAACACCTGGAGCTGTTCTGGAGAGTGCCACACCAGGGAATGGAGCGTGTAGCTTTTAATGTGTCAGGAGCTGAACAGGATTTTAACGTGGTGTGTTACAACATGAGCTTTGTGGAGAAATTTAAAACGACTGATGTGAGGCGTGGCTGAGAAATGCTATACTGATGCATCAGGCCAATTGATTTCATGGGAGTTTCTCACTAGCATGAATGTATACAACAGAGGGATCTGGCGTTTTCCTTACCTGTCTATAGCTCATATGCATATCTTAGCCCTCACCTGGATATACCTGCCCAGATCTGGAACAAAAAATCACAGTTCACAAGGTCTGGAAAACAATTTGATTAGGAAAAAGTGATTTTTGGAAGAGCATGGATTAAAATGTCGTTTTTTCACAGGCAGGAGCAAAATGTAATTTTTCTGATTAATAACTATTGCACAGTTGACAGTTGAATAGCCATTTAAGCTTTTCCTCCTTTATCATTCTTTTCCTATATTTAATGGCATTCAATTGAACTTTTTTATGGCTGAGCCAGCTCTTGGTCATTCTACAGGGTAAGAGAATTTCCTTTCTGATGCAGCCATACTGACATAAACAATATTCAGCTTTCTGAAACACAACAGCCAGAAAATGAGAATTCTCTTGTCACTAACTATGGCATTTAGCTGCAGATTTGGTTCAATAACTCTTAGAGATTTTCAGAAGTATAATTTTGTTTGTTTTTCTTCCTCTTTATACTCTCTAATTACTTTATTTCATAGTTGCAGAAGGACTGCTAAAGGACACACCTGACTGAGAAAATAACAACTTGTCCTTGGGTGCTGTTTATTTTATTAATATATACACACACTGAAGGTCTAATTTGCAAACTCCCTACCTAGGATGTATGTGTATATGTGGGAGCTTCTCACATGTTCAGTAAAATTACTCTACCGCCCTTGGTGTTCCAAACAGAAAACACAATACTTACAATTATCTGAAAGTTCTGTATTAAAACTGCCAATAAATGCTGATTTGTGTAAATAACTTAGATCTGCAAAGAGTAGAATTTTTTTTTTCCCAATCTGGAAGTGTAAATTTATTGTTTTCCATTGCCAAAATGCTCACACTAAAAAATGTGTAATCCCACAAGTTTTAACTTGTCTCCTGTTCTTGTCACTGTAAAGCAATAGTAAAGTGTGCATGGACTCCATTTTCACTTCTGCCCTTTTGAGCTTGCCAAACAAAAGCATCTCCAAACCTTTAAATGACCGCTGCTTCTGCCATGACACCCACAGAAAAACTACTTGTGATCATTTTTCATTGTATAACAGCTCTGCTCTTTGAACATCTTTTGAACATGCTAATCAACTTGTAAGAGGAACATTATGCAGCTAATCCTAATTACACTGTTAGCTCCCCGCTTAAATTCTTGTAATCCAAACACAAATAATTTTTTATTGGATTAGACGGTCACATTTTCCTCTTGATGACAGATCCACCAGCAGACAAGGGAATAGCGCTTGGTAATGTTTTTGCAATCCAGATAGACACTGTTCTTACTTTCCTTTCCTCTCTTTTAGCTAGCGTAGCCGTCAGTGCTCATGCTTGCTTTATCTGATTGCCCTCGAATGTTCTGCATAATTGTGTAGATTCCTGTCTCTCTGCATCTATTACAGCTCCTAGTTTAATGCTTGGGCTAGTCTGGTCCGTAGACAGTCAGCTGTATTCATGTTGTGTTAGCAAGTGCACTGTAAGTCACAGAGCCGCTGAGCAAGTCAGGCTGTGACACTGGTGTGATTTATGTTGTAGGAGAACCCTGCCCAGAGAATGGCAGAAGCCCAGGCTCGGTGTCGACGCACCACAGTTCTCCAAGAAGTGACTACACGACTTATGCCAACAGTAATCACGCTGTCTCCAGCAGCAATGCCACACCCCCCGAGGGCTTCGCCTCTCACAGCCTGCAAACCAGTGACGTGGTGATCCACCGCAAGGAGAACGAAGGCTTTGGCTTTGTTATCATCAGCTCCCTCAACAGGCCTGAGTCTGGGTCCACAATAAGTAAGTAAATCATGTTCTTCATATTTCTCTAAGTTTGCCCCAAATAAAAAGAAAAAAATAGTTCATTTAAACCTATCTGCTAATAATTTATCGCAGCACAGAGTTGAACTGAAGATACTCTCAATGTTTATTCAGGAGCACTGTTTGCCTGTTTTGTCTTGGGCAAAACCAAAGGTTATTGTGGCCTCTCGATCTCTGTGCTTCCCACACTTCTTTGACTATCAGAGTAATAGAGGATTCACCCACAAAATAGGTTTTCTCTGTGACTGTGTCTCAAAGAGGCACTGTAAGTAGCAAATAGAGTTATGTGAATGAATTATTCTCCTCCATGCAAGTGAGTTAGACTTTTTTTTTTTAAATAGATCAAGATGAAGTTCAGCAAGTTGAAAAAATGCTTAGATCACAGCAAACCCTATGACAACAGCAGTCCAATTATGGGACTGCAGAAGCCACTGGAAATTGGGACAACTTGTTAGATGCAGGTGCAGAGAGGCTTATTTTACTAGGTGGCATATAGACAGCATAAAAACTACAGCTGAGTGCAGGGGCATAGGTGTATCTCTCTGTACTCAGTAGTACTCAGGTGGCAAGATTTGCCCTTAATTATAGCTCACTTTCTGTTCACAAAACTAGTTTTGTCTGTGGGTCAATTTTATTGCTTTAATATAGACATCTGGTGCCACTTGAGCTGTCCTGGGCACATCTGGGGAGAGGTCAGGCAGAAGTGACATAGGACCTACAGAAGATTCAAACCCAGGTAGTGGCAGCTGGAGGCACAAGGGCACCTTAGGGTCTTTCCAATGAAATTTAACCCAATGAGAGCTGAGCCCTCTGGAAGAAGGAAGGAAAAAAGCCTTTATATTGAGAGACATCCACATGCCTCACCAAATAATGCCAACCACAGCTAAAAAACCAAGAGAAATGAGAACTTCATAATTTTGCAAGTTGCAGCCTAATACAATGCTTTCCCTACAGTAAAATATGTTTGGAAGGAACTGTTCTTTTGCCTGAAACTGGTTCCTGACAAAATAAAATCAAAATTTCTACTTCAGGGCCAAACATCATTCTTCTAAATTCATACCTGAAAAGCAGCTAAGAGAGTACTGGGAAAACCTTGTATCACAAAAGCAAGTAATCTCAGAAAACTTTCTTTGCAGTATTTCATGATCGTGCAGTTATTAAAAGAGTTGTTTTTCATGTTACCTCAGCTGAATTTAAGAACGCCATGATTGCTGGAATTAATATTGTAACAAAACCATAGCTAATTAGCCTCTTGGGACTCTGAGTTTTCTCATTACTGAATATAATAGCAAAAGAACTGGAAGTTCTTTGCAGAAGATAAAAAAAATAATCCATTGAGGTACATACATGTTAATCAGTTAAGTCAGTCATGATTTTTTCAAGAAAATAATTTTATTGAGAGTTTGTGGTTGGGGCAGATGGAGAGGGAAATAAGAGAGTGTTGCAATAGTACACGGAAGGAAGACACGGACTCGGTTCCAGTTGATAGGGCAAGGCCCTCTGTCCTTTATTCTGTGTGACTCCAATTATATAGTATTTGCACCCAGACTATGGATTGGAGAATGGAGATTGACACCTCTCCAATCACACTGGTCAAACCAAAAGTCCATCAATTGTTCCCTCCTCAGAAGAGGAATGAAAAGCATACTCGTATTTACCATAAACATTACTTCTATTAGTAACACTCGCATGAGAAAGAATTCACAAACTATAAAACATCAGAAGGCTGAAAAATCAGGGTGACCAGAGAGGGAGAGGCAGAGGAAGAGAAAATGCCCAAGCAACCAAAATTTCTGTGACTAATAGTCTCTTGAAGACTACAGACCCAGGTTCAAGACCCTGCTTTGCCTCCTACCCTCCAACATGTTCTTTCAGTACTTTCTCCACTGTAGGAGGAGGAAGAGAAAATGCCCAAGCAGAGGAAGAGAAAATGCCCAAGCAACTATGTAAGTGGTCATTTTTGACACTCAGTTGAATGTCTCAATAGTAAAGAGAAATGACAGACTGCTGTGGAAGTGACAAGAGAATTTATTCAAATAATAACTGCATTGAATTTCAGTGATCCCAAAACGTACCAAATTCTAAGTTTACAGGAACAGCGGTGAACAAAAAATTGCATTTGCTGTAGACGGGGACAGAAAAGAGAAGAAAATACCTTTTCTATATGAATTCTGTTTCAAAACTGTAGTAGAAAAAATATATTACATCATCTGTCATCAGTAATGAAAAGAATCTAAAAATTACTTACTCTATCTAGAGTAACAGAGGTTATTTTCTTTACTTAATATTTATTTGGGTGAAGTAATTTGAGCTTTATTAACAGGAGCATAGCCAGTAGATTGAGGGAAATTATTATCTTCTTTTATTTAGCACTCACTGGCATCCATTCAGAATACAGCATCTAAGGTTTGGGCCCTTTGGTAGAAAACACAACAGGGAAACTCTCCTGAGGTACTTTCTAGCTTGAAACAAGACAAAACCCTTTTATTGAGATGCACAATCCGGGGTAGAGAGCAGACCAACAGTAGGAAACTTCCAAATGGTTATAGGAAAATCCATGTCCAAAATACATGATACATCACTATCTAAATGTGCACCTGCATGGCTCCATGCTATCCACCTTGGTATTTACTCCTTCTCATAGTAGCAATATGGTAGTTGGGTGAGGTGTTGTGCTCTGGTCCCAGTGTCCCCTGTTTCAGAGGCAGTGCACTTGTTGCCAGCTCCTGTATCCCCATGTGGAACAGAATGATGTTATGCAGACATACACACACAGTTAAATGTTAATGTTATAATTACAAAGCAATTCTGAAAAAATCAAAATGGGCAAAATAGATCAAAAAAGGGAGTATTGTGTAGTGCCAGACACTGTTAGGAGGAGCAGCACCCAGGAAGTTCTCTCACTGGGAGCATCCTCAGGGCAAAGTGAAGAAGGGTTCCTTTGATTTAAGAATGTTTATTTCAATAACTCTATACCCTCCTCTACTTTCTTGCAAAAGCAAAAGACTTGAAGTCATGGAAGAATAAGTATCATCACCACTTTTACTCAGGAAGGCAATTAATTATGCACTGATAGTATTTTCCTTGTTCTTGAAATCACACTTACGAACTAGGTTTTACAGTCCAACAGATTAAAACAGCTCTTACTGAGTACAGGAGTACAGTAACACTTTGTGTTACTAGGTGTCTGTGCTTCACTGCTAAAATTGAAGCAGTTATTCCAGCAAGGTTGCTACTGGCTACAGAGCTGCAGGTTCATTAGTTTGCAGCTGGCCTGAAGCTGAAGCTGACCTTCACTTGGCCAGGAGAGTTTGCTCTGTCTCCGAAGCTGTAGGACAATCCCATGAAGTCACAGTAGCAGTGCTCCAGCTGAGTCTCAAATCTCTTTTCCACCCTCTGTTGGGGTGTGGGCTGGACTGCTCCCACACAGCCTCCTATGAGTGCTTCATGCTCCTTCTGAACTGAGAATGAGCCATGAAAGGCTCAGGATGAAACTCTTTTTCCAGGAGGTTTAGGGTCTTGGTCAGCTTTTCTCTCTATATGGTTTGCAAGGGGTTTGTTGTTACAGTTGATGTATGGGCGTGCCTTTGCTGTGCAGAAATTTTCAAAATTCTAATTGCCTTTTTTTTTTTAACAATTGATGTAGACATAGAGTGAGGGCAGACTACAGCCATAATTAGGAAACACAGTATTTTTTCACATTTTGTGATAGGCAGTACTGTAATAGCTGTCAGTTTGATAAATTAACATTGAGTACTTTGGAGCCAGCCTTTAGATCTGAATGTCATTTTTCCTCACTGGTACTTGCTTAAACAGCCAATTCTTGTGGCACTCTTATTTTCCTGTGTCTATAATGTTAGAAATTTTGTTTTCCCTTTGTCAAACCATTGCTTGGGATGTTCTCAAATCCAGCACAGGGGATTATCTTGCACTGAACTACAGTTCTGATGTGGGGAGATCAGGAGTGGAAAACGAATGACAAGGATTGAATGAAGAGATTTTACAGGGCAAAGCAGGGGCATAGAAAAGGTCAGCTATGCTTCAAAATTGTATCAGTAAAAGGAGATAAAGTGGATAAATAAAGAGCTGTGCTTGAGTGGTGTATCCAGGAGCAAGTCATTTTGCCTAGTGCAGCACGCAGAGGATCTTAGAGTGCTGAGAGATTAAGAAAAGAAAATACACCTGTCCAGGCTCCTGACCTATTTCTTACGAAAGGATTAACTTCCACTGCCTCTAAAATATATTACTGTGCCTTCCCCCAGATCCTGTTCCAACATTAAAGGGGGATATGACTCTCATCCCTTCCCCACATATGAGAAATTACAGCTAAAAAATTTAAGTAATTAATCTATACTTTGCATTACATTTAGGGAAATATTTTTAGGGTATCAAGGTAATTTCACTATCTATAACCTATGGAAAAGCACTTGCAGACTTCTGGAGGTGGCCAGAATGAGATTTCTACATGAATGTGTCCCAGAGTTTTGTGGACTAAACTTGTCCCTACCTACTTCTTAATTTCCTGTGAGTGTCTTTTCCTGATACTATTACTTTTTGTGTTTGGGATGCAGCTTCATCTAGAATAAGTACTTATGATCCCCTGTAAATCTCTTTACATTGTAATTTTTTTAGAGAGAAACAATGTGTTGTAAACAAACCTTGTTAACTTACAACTTCCAATGAAATTGGAAAATTGGCAGTATTTCCAGGAATTTTACTGTGGAAGGTAATGTCAATTTGCACAGTTATAAAGTATAAACAAACTGAAAATACAGGCCTAATCAAGAAACAATTTTTGAAAAATAAAGACTGTGCATACTTGGCAAGATCTTATTTCTGCTTTGCAAAAGAGGAGTTATAGATTTAATTTGCCAGTGCCTGCAGGATTTTGAAAACATGATAAAACAGAGTCTAATGAAAGATGTTTCTTTCGTTTCTCAAAACATGCAGTCTTAACTAAAAAACAAAAATCCAAGATAAGCCTCTGCTGACTGCAGAAAACAGCATTCTGAATAAGTCCCATTCAGCCCAAAGTTTCTTTGAACTCCTTACAGTTTAGAGATAAAAATCAGTTTATCAATCAGTAATAACTGCGTGATCTCAGTTGTTTGTGCAGCAATTTCACCTATGTTTTTCCTGGGTAAGATGGTGCTTAGGGACATAATTTTATGTGACAAATCTTCAAATTCTAAAGGATACAGTGCTTTGGAAATTAGGATGTCTGTCTACCCCACCTAGGACATTTTTGGAGCATAGCAGTGAAAACCCACTCACAATGTGCATCCCCCATGGAAGATATTTGCAACTTGTGGGCAAGGAATCTGGATTCTCATTTCTATGCAGCTTTAATATTCAGGTTTGAGCTGTTCTGCCTCCTCAGCTACAAAAGCACTTTCTAAGTACATTTAAGTGATAGCAGAACATGCAGCTGAAAGAAATTTCTGTATTATTTAGTTTTTCAAATCAACATAAGCAATTAATGAAATAACCTTAAGAGGTTAAAAAGACTTAATATCATCAAATCACATTTCTGCAGTTTGCAGGCATGCAGTATGCAATTTTCTGTTTGATATTTTTTGGAGATAAATAATGGAGAATCTTAACTGCATTACTCCCCTCTCTACATGATTTCTGTCCTCCTCAGTGTTTCTGAATACATCATTTGGACCTACAGGTGCTGCTCATGTGTTTTCAAAGAACGAACACTGTGAGTTTTCTTAGCACAAAACCATCAAGAGAAGCAAGGTTTTTCTAATGATTCCACGGGGCCCACTTTTCTTTCATTAGAAATGTGAATTAAAGTCTCTAAGTTCTGTTATTTTTTCTTAGGTCTTCAGCTTTCTAAGGTATGTGCACTCCTTCCAATTAACTTCTTTTGCCTGTGCTATGCAAGCAAATATGCTGCATGTCAGCACAAAATGGGATGTTTCCATTCATAGATTCATTAATCTTATAAAGAAAAGGGTTTATTTTCACATGCAAGTATGCAGCATGCCACAGATTTCTATTTTCCAAGTAAATGTCAATGTCAGGAAAATATTTTTTAGCCCTGGTGGGAAGTCCACCATACTCAAGTTTTCCAGAATTCAGGTTTTTCCATAGCAATGAAATTACAGGTGTTTATATTTAATATATTCTTCCAATTAAAATCTGATATGCTGGAGCCTGCTGGTTGATTGAAAACTCTTGCATGTTTAGAGAATTGGAAATATAATAAATATTCATTTGATCACTGTATAACATTGAAAAGGACAGCTGCTCAGGAAGGCTCATTTGCTTGGCTTACTGTCTATATCTCTTAACATTAGAAAACATTGCTAGGATTTATCTGCCAGAGGGTTTTAATAGATAAAGCAGAGGTTTGATTGTTTTCCCCTTAACTGATACTTTTTGACGTTTAGCTACTATATAGAGGGGAAAAACTGGAAAGTTGCTGTCTGAAAATCATAGTCTCATCAGTTATGCCTAGAAGGACTGAATAGATGTAAAAAATTACTGATGTAAATCAGAAAAGCCTTATATATGGTAATGTTTTCTTGGAATCTACTTTTTTTAGCTTGTATGTCTTTCAAATGAGCAGAAATTATTTTCATATTCAAAAAGCAAGAGGCTGATAGATGTGTCAGTCTTGGTGGTCTGGGTGAAAGGACAGGGTGTCCCCTCAGCAAGTTAGCTGATGTTACAAAACTGGGAGGAGAGGCTGATGCCCCTGAAATCTCTGCTAACCAGATCTGGGCAGTCTGGAGACTTAAGTTCCTCGGGGAGAGGAACCTAATGAAGTTTGAACTGGAAATGCAAGGTGGAAATGCATAAAGGGAGGAATAATCCCAGGCACCAGCACAGGCTGTGGCTGACTTGTGGAAAGCATCTCTGTGGAGAAGGACCTGGGGGTCCTGCTGGACAAGAAGCTGTCCATGAGCTGGCATTGTGTCCTTGTGGCCAGGAAGGATAGTGGTGTCCTGGGGGACATTAGGAAGAGCACTGCCAGCAGGCTGAGGGAGGTGACCCTGTCCCTGTCTCAGCCCTAGCGAGGCCACACTTGGGGTGCTGTGTCCAATTCTGGGCTCCTCAGTCATGAAAGACATGAAACAACTGGGGAGGGTCCAGTGAAGCGCCAAGGGGGTGGGTGGGGAACAGGAACTTCTCTCTTAGAGGAAAAGCTGAGGGAGCTGGGCCTGTTCCACCTTGAGAAGAGGTGGCTGACAGGGGCTCTTATGGCATACAAATATCTTCAGGGTGGGTATCAAGAGAGTAGAGCCAGACATTGGGAATTTGGAACAAACTGAAATGCAGAAAGTTCATTCTGAAAATCTTCTTTCCTTTGAGGGTGGCTGCGCACTGGACCAGGCTCCCAACATGTGGTGAAGTCTCCTTCTCTGGAGATATTCAAACCTATATGACTCAATCCTGTGCTATTTGCTCTGAGTGAACCTACTTTAGCAGGAGGTTGAACTTTGTGATCTCCAGAGGTCCCTTCAAACCCCAACCCATCTGTGTTTCTGTGATATATGGTGTTAGAAGCAGTATCTGTATTCAGCAACTGCTCTGGGTTTGTGTACAGCTCACCCAAGCATATGGACACTCAGGTGTAATGATATAAAATTTGTTCTCTGTTCTGTGACATGCAAGTGTAATAATGATATTAATTTGAATCATGGAGAGCAAAAGTGGGTGATGTTTATCAAATAAAAATATTAATATAGAGAAAAATGTAAATTTGTAGTTATCAGTAAGTTTCTGAAAGCAGACATTATCCACTTTCTAAATGCAAAGATTTCTTTGAATCATTTTGTCTTTCAATTTTTAAATTTAATTCCTATTTAATGAGCTAAGAGATAATCGTTGCACAATTAAATACCTTCTGGGAAAGCCTCAACTGCTACATCCCAACTCTGGGTCAATTTCTGCTGTAACAATCTAAATATCTGAGCGAGATTTAGGAGGAAAGATTAATGATTTCAAATATCATAGAAGCTTTGGTGCTCTCAGGATTCAAATCTTCCCCAAGTCATGAAATTTTGAAAAATACACTGCAGAAAAGTTACATTACATTGTAAGACCTTTTGTTAGATAAGGTTTCTGCAGCAATATCTGCTAGATTATTTTGGGCCTAGGATTATGCCTTCTGTCTTGGAAGGATTTATCTTAAGTAATACAGCTGGACATCTACCTTTATCTTAAGGTAGATGTCCAGCTGTATTACTCCTGAGTATCGCATTTTGCATGACTTGATAGTACTGGAGAAAAAGAACCTATATGTCTATTTTGAAGGCCTGTGTGGTTTGTATACATATAAATTCACTCTTACTGATGTTTCATCTTTTCAACAGTTAAAAAATATGTATTAATCCTTGTTTACAGTATTTTTTCCCCTGCAGTCTCATTCATTGTGCAGTCTGAGAAAATCAAGGAATGAATTGTTCTGCTAAGGGGCAGCTTGTTTTCTGCATTCACTTTTAGCAAAATCAATGGGTTTCTTGAAAAAAAAAAGCCACAAATCCAAGTCTTTCTGTATGGCCTCCTAATATTAAATGCTGCTCAGGTAACTCAGTGTTTTGATATAAGTGGATCAGATTCACTGCAAAGTCTCAGGGCACATGCTGCCACTCTTCAATATATACATATGTTTGGAGAACAGCTTGTGGCAAATTGTTAAAAGAGGCATGAATAGATCAGTAAAAATTTTTAAGGGTGAAAGGAAACATTTACCCACTAGTTGGGTGATGTGGGACTTCCTTAAAAGGTTCCATCATTAAATGCTCTGCTTAGATAAAAATGAAACACTGAAGATGCAATTTAAGAAAGAAAAAAAAAAAAGTTCTATGTTAACAAAACCCTAATTAAATAGCAGACATGGGAGGTTTCTTTCCAAGAAGAGACCTGCCATGCTGGGAGAGACAAAGTAGCTGCACAGCTCCTTGCTGTCCCTTTGATGTGACAGAGAGCAGCAGAGAGGACAGCACCTACAGCAGACAAGACCTTTCCCACACATCATGTCAGCTTTCACAGCCAGGGTTTTCTGATTTAATCAGAAATGGGTCCACCCCCATCAATTGATTAATCTCTTTTTGAATCCTTTTATTCTTCTGCCCCTCCATTGCCCCAAATTCTCTTTTGTGAGGTGCAGACAGTGAGTTCATGGACAACTCCTTTGAGCAGAGGCTGTTTTCTGCGTCTGACTTCCATGGTTCCCTTCTCTGAATCTTTATGAGTTCTTTGCTGTGATTTCTGAGATGAGAATACTGAAATGATCAGCATTACTCAGACTTTAGGTGCACAGCAGTAACTAGCAATAGTTTGTTTCACTTGTTATTCTTTTTCTAACTCAGTGTCATATTGACTGTTTTAATGAGTTTGTTTTTAGAGAAGTAGGCACACATTTCAAGGTCTCTTGAGTGATAATAATTAATTTAGGGCTCATCTCTGCTTAATCTTAGGCAGGGTTATTTTTTCCTTACTTGCATCATCTTGTATTTCTTTTCATGAGATCCTGTCTGCCACTTCAGTCAACCCACTCCCTGCTGACAGTTCACAGCTTGTTTTAGACGTGACCATTCTGAACAATAAAAGTTCTCCATTATGGAAATTCACAGTTCATTTCTACCTTTGTTCCTTAGCTTTTACCTGATTAATTCCCTGAGACTAATGAGAATAGCTCCTTCCTATCCCTTCAAAGTATTTCACCACCAAAAGCACTCTCTAAAAATTGAAAGTTTTCTAACATTTTAACATGGTTGGGTTTTTTGTGAACAACCTACACATCAGATAATCTGCGTCCCTTAGAAGAATTCATGCTTGTAAAAAAAGCCCTAAATAAATCCCCACTTCCCAAGGAAACATTTGGGACCATGGCAGCCAGGATATTGTGGCTTAGGAGGGCTCTCAGGCAGAGTTCCACTGGGAAGAGAAGTAAAGAACAGAAGCTCCTCAGGATAATATTACTGTGAGGGAAGAAGCCAGGAGCCAAGCTTCTCCTCATGTTATCTAGAAATGTGCATAAAGCAGTTTCTGCTGAGTGGCCATGAGCTCCTCTAGTAGGTCACTAGATTTGCCCATAGAACCCTGTAGAGCATAAACAGCGTATGTTACCTTGAATCCAACAGAGGCTCAAATTCCTTCCGGAAGTTTTTCCCACACCCTACTTTGCAGCAAGACCAAATGGTAACATATGGCACCAATACAACCTGAGAAGAGGAGCATTAAATCCTCAAATAATAAAGTGGAGTAGAAAAGGCACCTTGACAGACACAAGCTTTGTTCTGATGGCCGCTTACTGTTGATCCTTTCAGAACAAGACAGAACTGAAGGGATTGCAGGGATTCCAAAACATTTAGAGTGGGTGCCTTTATCAGGGAGGTGAAGACCATTAGGCTTAAAGGGAAGAATACAAAGTTCCTCCTCTTTCTCCCTCCCTTCCCATTTCTCAGGATTTGCATCCAAATTAGACTCTCGTGGCTCTCCCACCTCCAGCTTTGATTTCAGCAGACATCTCAAACATGCAGACATCTGCTCTATTCACTTGTCAGGTACAAGAAGTCCAACAAAAAAATTTTCTGGCAAATTAATAGGACTTCCCACCCCCCCCAACCCCACCCTCCCACACCCCTTACTACTGAAATGATGTCTCCACTTAATTATTTAGGCTACCAAAAACATCTTTAAGGTTAAAAATGGCAAGCGTGGAAATTTTAGTTGTGGCATTGCCATTCCTCTTCTTTCTTACTACCAAATTTCTTACTTTTTTTTACATAAGAGTCTCACTTTCAGATCTCCACTAATATATAGTAAAGGCATGACAATTTCAGACAGATATTTTACTACATATGCCAGAAACAGACACATTTTAGTATTAGTTTAAGCCATTCTTTAAGAACTGATTTTATGGAAATTGTTTAAGAGTCAAGTTACTCATTTGTTTGCTCAGTAATATGGCAGTATGCATGGCAGTTATAGATGTGCACTAAGGGTAAAAATAAACACAATTTTAGTAGAAAATGTGGCTATAGATACTTATTATATTTTAAAACAGAAATGTTTAAGCATTGTGACATAAATTAGGCATTTCCTAAGCAACAAGACATTTCTGAAGTGCATTTGTTGTGTCTGTATTACTAAACCCCTATTTTAATTTATATTCTTGCCTGAACCATAGTGGTAAAGAGGCATGCAGTTTGATTATGGCTTGCACTTCAGAGTACTCACTCATATTTTCAGTGTGCCCAAAATTAATTTTTAACACTGTAAACAGCACTTACATCCATACTAGAAACAAAAGTCACTTTGATGTATGTCTATTGTGACTTTATACCAGATGTGCAGTCTGTGTTAGTCACCAAAACCTTCAGTAAATGTTTATCAGGGTGCTGAGAAATTTGTTCTGCAGCAATATATTCTGAACACATCTCCTGTTAGAGCTTTGTTTTATATGAGCATTGATAGCCTAGATATTACCCAAAAAATGTTTGAACAATCTTTTCTTTCATTTTTCCAAGTTCTTTGTAGGTAACTAAATGGTAAAGTTATATTATTTTTGGGAAAAAAAAAAAA
>VWYO01006056.1:551665-568693 GCA_013400275.1 Rhadina sibilatrix
CTCAAACTGCCCCTGTCCGAGTACAGGCAGCCCCAGGTAAGGACACTCTCACTGCCCCTCTCCAGGTACAGGCAGCCCCCGGCAGGGACACTCTCACTGCCCCTGTCCATGTACAGGCAGCCCCAGGCAGAGACACTCTAAAACTGCCCCTGTCTGGGTACAGGCAGTCCCAGGTAGGGACATTTTCACTGCCCCTGTCTGGGTACAGGCAGCCCCAGGCAGGGACACTCACACTCCCCCTCTCCAGGTACAGGCAGCCCCAGGCAGGGACACTCTCACTGCCCCTGTCCAGGTGCAGGCAGCCCCAGGCAGGGACACTCTCACTCCCAGTGCTCCTGCACAGAAGGCAGCAGGGTCTGCAGGGATGGGTCACAGGTATTGGGAGAGAAGACGCCACCGCGGAAGGAAAAGACACCTTAAAGGGTTTGACTCCAAGTTACTGTTTCTCTGTAGAGGAAATTACTTCCAAACCATTAATATTGATGTATAACCGTGTGAGCTGTAAATTAACATTACATTTATAAGTGTGTGACTGTAATGTCAAATAAATGGCATTTTTAAGGTACTGGAGAGTTGAAATAGTTCTGACATAGAAAGCCTTTTCATCAGCAGAGGAGTTTTTTCATTCTTGGCATACAATCATCAAACTTTGGTAGGTGTACTTAGGTCAGACTGCACTTCTACAGCATTCTTGAAAATTAAGATTTTGTCTAATTAGAATAAATAAAGAAGGAATGAAAATCCTCACTGATAAAACTAAATTTCTGTTGGTAATAGTCTGGATGAGTAGAAACTAGCCCATGCAACTAGTTTTTTTGACATCAAGCACAATCTGACAAATTCAAAGAGATGATAAGTTAGATGAAGAGCTGTGGTGCCTTGGACATGACTCCTCTGATGACAGATATTTACTGACAGTTTTGAAGGTTGAGGATTTAGCTCAAAGTTCAGACTTTGGGAAAAAAAATCTTCCTTTCTCCTTACATAAAGGCAGGAAAAACAGAGGTCAAAAAGTATTAAATTGTAAAGTTCTGGACTCTATACACTGGAACCATGGTGGTTTGTACATCCATACTTTCAAACCCAGACACATAAACCGTACCAAGAAAAATACTGAAATTCCTAAATGGGATCCAGAGAACGCTGAAAATACTGCACATTTCAGTATCTAAATAGCAAATCTCTATCCCCATGTGCATACCTTATAAGATGCTTCCTAGCATCTAGAGAGATGCTTGGGCTGGCTGTTTCTCAGCATCTCCAGTTTAATTCTCTAATCAATAGACTACACAACCCAAGCTTGCTCTTTGTTTTCTCCTGCTCCTATGGATCTTGCACTCTTGGCTGACAATGGATCAGAAGCTACAGCACAATTTCCCTCCCAGACCCCTCTATCAACCTTTGCTCGTATCAAGTGGATCAATACATTTTTGAAGAGATCTATTTTGAAGTTTTCTTGAATGCATATCACAATGTCCATGTAGGTAATTGTCTTTCATTTTGTACTTGCCTGTACAGGACTTTGATTATTTCACCGTTGATTTGGAGAAAGGAGCCAAAGGATTTGGGTTTAGTATTCGAGGAGGAAGGGAGTACAAAATGGATTTGTATGTATTGAGGTTAGCAGAAGATGGACCAGCAATAAGAAATGGAAGGATGAGGGTGAGTAAAATGCATTGTGACATTTTCTTCAACATTTACAGATATGTTTGTTGATGGGGTGAAAGAAAAAGCTTTCATTTTTTTTTAACCTCTGATCAGGTTTTAAAGAAATAATGTCAAATACCTCTTATAAAATAAACTCATTCCATAGGAGTTCAAGAAATTAGTTGATACATATAATAGATCCCTTTAGTTTCTTTGCAAATAAATGTATTACTTCTGACTGATAATACCTTTTACTGTGTTATAATTTTTTATCATTATTATTTTCACTCTTATCTAAGCAACTTAAAATCTCAGACAATGTTTGTTGTTTCTTAGATAATAATAACGGAACTAACATTTGGGTCTCTAATCACAAAAGCAAAGTGATCACTACATGACATGTATTAGAAAACTATGAAACCTAAGACCTCATCTGTGTTATTTTATTAATTTAAGCAAGTCGCCTTTGTAGTGTTTGCTAAATTTGTTTACTGATCTTAATCTTGTTTGTAGGGATCATGAATTAAAAAAAAAAGCAAACACATGGTCTGTATAGGAAAAATAACCTAATCAAAAATAGAGACATTTAATCTGACTGGTTGTGACAAAGACAAGGTATAAACTCCTCCAGGCCTGCTGATACTTTTGCAGAACTGTGAGTACACAAAAAGGAGAAGGAAAGAACATAGGCAAGACTACCAAGAGTCAACATAAAAATTGTTTATATATCTAATTAGTGCAGTCATGTTCAACCAATATTTAATTTCAAAGATGGGAGATAAAAATTGTGTTCTGTACAGTGGTAAGAACTGATTTTACAAATGTCATGGTTGTTACACTTATTCTGTTTCACAGTCTAAACAATCTGATCAAATTTGATGTCTTTCTGACAGAACACTGTCTTTCTGTGTATAACTCAGGAGTTTTGCTGTGTTTCAAATGACTCTTCACTTGGCCACTTGGTAGAATTGCAAAATTCAATTAGCCCTCAGTTGTACCACGGAGTGCAAGCCCCTGGTGCCAGCAGCAGTGGCAGATCCAGTCCCTGTGTCAGGAAAGCCAGTGAGGCTGTCAGGCAGGCAATTGGTAATTGAGATGTACTCCCAGTGCATTTTTTTGTGTGAAATATAGGTGATTTCATGCTGCAGCTAGAACTTTAGCTTAAGAATAACTTCTCTGGTCCTCATTCTTTCCTTTGTTTTAGTATTATCATTGTCAGTTGCTCTTAATGAGAAGCCATATGCAAGATGTACATTAGTAGCTATAATATGATTAAAATGGAGAAAAAGCTGTGTTTTTAATAAGCTCTGGAATCACATATTTGGAAACATATGGCTAAGAATACATAAAAAATAAAACAACAACTTTGAGGAGGGTTCATTTCAAGTAATAACCTGTATTAGGTAGAAAATGAACATTAAAATCTTTAATGAACATTAAAATCTTAATGCATCATTTAAACAAACTAGTACTAAGGAATGAAGTTAGACAATTCACTTTTTGAATAGCCAAAATATAGAAGGTATTTAACGTGAATATAGGGGGGGTTTTAATTGCATTAGGAGAAGTTCTTTATGCTTTAATTATTACTGGTAATATAATATCTAAAATAACTTGATTTAAAGCTTTTTCATTGTAGTAGCCTCAACATAGCCAAGTGTTATTCTGACCAGATAGCTGTAATTGGGATTTTTTTCTCCGTTTTAAAAGCATCATTATTTGGAACCACTTCTACCATGCATCCATGTCACTGAGTCTTCTTTTTTATTCTCCTGCCTCACAGACATTTTAACTTAACAAATGGGTTTGGAACATGAAAGATTCTTATATTCAGTGACCTGTGACTGATGGAAAGCAGAAGTTCAAGAAACAGCTTCAGAACAAAAACAGAAAAAATAGAAACAAAAATTTGTTGAAAGAAATACGTTACATAGGAAGGTGGGCAAAGGGGGCAGAGTTCTGTACCCACATCTCCTTTCCTAAATTTACTTCAGCTGTTAACAGTGCAGGTTCATTCACCCTTCTTGGCTGGTCGTTGCATCTCTGTATCTCTCTTTCACAGCTGCATCTCTACAGCAAAACATGCAAAAACCAGGGCAGTGGTTCTTGCTTTAAATATTGTCATTAAAGACAAAATTCCCTGATCCTTGGCTTTCAGCACTGAGGATAGCAAACCATGCTTCTGTGGTAGGACCTTAGTGGAACACTTTTCAGCTAAGAGTTCTTCTGATGGCCTCCTTGTCTCAATTATTGTTTTGCTTGCTGTTTCCTCCTCCTTGAACAACCTTCTTTAATTTAACTGAAGCTTTACAGAGAAACATTGAAGCAGATAGCACAAGGTGCAGAAATAATGCACATAACTCCATCCCTATTCCCACTCATGAATCCAAGAAAAGAAAAATAAAACCTGCTAAGTTGTTTCAAAAAATAGATCATATAATGAAACATGCTACCTGTAGAGCACTTAGATGTAATAGGCAAACATATTCCACAAATAACATTTTGTTTTCAACCTACAGCCAGAAAAAGCCCTGATAGAGACTGATTCATATTGATGTAAAGCTCCTTATTTTACAGAAATAAATAAAATAATTACCTTAAAGCAATAGAGCTGAAGCTATACTAGTGGTTTTAGAAAAATTGTATCATTGAAGACGTGAAACCTCAAACTGAAGACAGCTCCGGGTAGGGAAGTCCAAGTCTGTATGTTTGCTCTGTTAGTGAGCACTGCAAAATCAGAGTGATGGAATGAGTCCCAGCAGCTATGTTCTACTTGGACATGTGTTAAAAAAAAACTGAGAGTCCACCACCACACATTCAAAAGATTCTATGGTCTCAATACATGTGCAAGTGTTAGGCATTACAGATGCAGAGTATATTAAAGTAAAAGCTATGATTATAGGAAAACAGATGTAAATAAAGAACTGGAAGGGAGCTATCTCTTGTAAAAGGAAAAAAAGTAAATCCATTACTGAGGAAGGTGAGTATGGAAGGAGTACAATATGCCAATAACAGCAAAGAGAAATTGAACAAGAAAGCAATGATAAAACAAGATGAAGAAAGTGGCATCAAAATCAGGATATCCTTATGAAAATTTCAGTTTGATCTTCAGGCTTTTATGAACTTCAGTGAGACTTGTGAGCAGAGAGAGAACAGACTCATGGAACAAGCCTGAGAAGTGATCTTCCTCTGGCCCTGCCAAAACTGTCTGAATTTGTAAATATTGATGTAAGAAGGAAAAAGATTTTATGAAGTTCATTATCACATCACCATTTCCAATCATAACTGGATTTTTATTCTTGTCTCCCTTCCCACTGGGGATGCCATGCTAGGCACGTTGTGTTTTTATTGAAAGCAAATTCACCAAAGGAACACCCCATTTTAGGGTTACAAAATCTAAAATAGGTTTTAATTGCACTTCATGGCAGATGAAGCTTTCTACTTTGATTTTCTGTGCAGTTGTTCTGGGAATTGGAAAGGTGGAAGAGCAGTGAGTTGATGTCATACAGAATTCATCAGTTTTCCAATCCAATTGGTCTTCTACTCAGGGATCCCTTTCTGCCAGCCTAGGTAGACACTGCATTAAGTCTTGAGGTTCAACAAATTATTCCCTTAAAAGCAGGTTTAGAAATGTCATGGTCTTGTTACACTTAGTTGTGGCACCTTCACATGCACTGAGAGTTTTGTTTGAGCCCATAGACTGCAGAAAACCAGGCATATATCTTAGTTTAACTTGGATTCATTTATCACCAAACATGGGAAGGAAATGCCCATCAAAGGACCCAGAGATCTACAGGAAATTGATCCTTTGCATGCATCCTCTGCCCATGTGGTTGTTAAACTATTCTCAACCAGTGCTGGAGAACCACAGCCATAAGAGCAGCTTCATATAAAATCATGTCAGGTCATACACCACAATTAACTATGGCAAGATTTTACTGCAATTTATGGATAAGATATATGGCAGCTTCTCACAGGAGACTGCTGTAAGGGAGAACCTCATCACTACACTGGAATTAAATACTGACAATGTATTTTATTTAGATATATAAACTGTATCTAATATTGTATCTAATATATGTAAATACAGACTTAATTCTGACAGCTGAGCAGAGAGCAAGCTACAATGGTGAATTCTGAAAAACCCATCTATGTCTGTGCTCCATAAGACAAGGATGTATTAAAATATCCATGAAAAAATTCAGAGAACTATTAGTGCCTCTGTTATCTGTTATCTAAGCACATCAGCATTCCATTTCTCAAGCAATCCTAACATCAGGGAAAACCACTGAAACTGGTTGGTGATGCCAATATTAAGAATAAAGCTGCAAGGCCCAGTCTCAGAGTAGGACAAGAACATGGCACACACACTGTCAGTGACAGTCATATTCTTGACTTTGAACCTTGTTCAATCTGTCCAGCAAACACAGGGACACAACACAGACAATGTGGAGCACAGTCCCCACAGCCTCTGAAGATTCAGACACTACTGGAAACAATTTTACAGGTCTATTTAGATAAGGTTCATGTTAAGTTACATTTTGTTCTTGCCTCCTGGTGAGGACAATGATTGGCAGAAGTCTGCCTGCAGATTTCTATCCCTCCCTGTCTTAGAAGGAAGGGATAAGTTCCTTACTGCTGTCAGGGGAATTGTTAAGCATGGTCATAGCATTTGCTAGACATGAGATATGATCAACAGATCCCTTATTGCCTTGAATGATATCTCCAGCAGCCAGCATGTTTATTGAAACCAGTGTCAAACAAAGAGCCTGTGGCTGAGGGCTGCAAAGGTCCAGAATAACATGAAATTCTTGAAGAATGAGGGTGAAATGTGCTTTTTTATAGACAGTGTACATCTGTGTCATTTTGTCACTTTGTGAGCTACATTATTTTTTTCACATCTTCCACAAAAGCCATCCATCTCATCTCTGACATTTCTAGTTTCATTGTCTTGTCAACTCATTTTTCTCAGTCCTCATGCACCATTTAGCCCTATCTCCAGCTTCCTGATATCTCCTTATGCTACATTATTTTTCCTTTTTTTTTTTTTTTTTTTTTTTTTTTTTTTTTTTTTTTTTTTTTTTTTTTTTTTGGTTATATTTTGGCAGGACAGACATCTGAAATCAGGGCACAGCAGAATTCTGTATCTTTCGTGCTCTGCAGTTCTGCTTTGACTCTTCAGTCTTTTTTCCTGTCTGTTGCATTTCTGTGGTTTGCATTCCTCTTTTTGTTTCAGTCTTACACAGTTGGAGATAAAACCAGGCAAAATGGGCAGGAAGCTCCTGTAGTGTCAGTTATGAATTTCTGTGTTGTTGCATAAAAGTCTGTGTGGCCATGGTTGTTCCAGCTTTCTGAGTGACCAGAGCAGTGATGTCCACACCATTAACCAGTCTATGCTGTGCTCAGGTTCATGGCATTCTGCAAACCAGCACAGTCTGTGTATTTAATGATTTCCTATAATAATAAAGTTCACACCAACCTTATTTGTGATTATTCAGAAACCTTCATCTACCCACACCAAGAATTAATCCTAGCAAAAGGGAGGAGTTGGGTATTCAAGAGCCAAGGGTCAAAAAAAGGCAGGCAGAAAGAGGGAGTCTGTCTCTTTTTTGGAAGGAAACAGAACTAAAGTTTTAAGTCATGGAGGACATAAATATTAACTTTCAAACTGCTGTCAAAACCCATGTACAAGCATTCAGCAACATTCAAAACTGACATTTTCCTCTTTGTATGTGTTGTAAATCCTATTTGCAAAAAAGTTACAGAGCTCCTATCAAACTCCTAATCTGATGCTAAAGCCCTCTCTTGAGCCACAGGAGAAGTAACTTTTAAGTCCCCTGTCCTGAATACTCTATCCCCACACAAANCAGGCTTCTGAACAGCATGGTGGCATGTAATAGCTGGCTATAGCCAACTATGTCTGACAGAGTAAATTTGTTACTATTAGGACTCTTCAGGCTTCTCAAAGGATCAGGTGATATTTAGGCATCTGGGCTCTCTAAATGCTGTGGAGTTTAACAAGGTAACATAAACCTATCTCCCTGGAATATGACATTTCCAAACATCTCAAGTCAGGGCACCCTGAAATCACCTAAGGTTTTCAGGGTTCAGTGAATAGTTAGTCAGAGATGAGCTAATTAGGACCCTACAGTGTTTGGAAAGTCTTTTATGCCATGCAAAACAGAAGTCTCTCTCTTGTTTCATGTGCTGTGTTGTTTCCATTTCACCTTTCTTTATTGCTAGGAATTGCACACGTTCAGCTTGGTGTTCATGTATCTGTATCTCTTTTTTGTAGTCCTTGATTTTAAGATTCTTAGTAGATCAGTTGTTTGATTCCACCAAATGAGGGATCATTTCCTTCCTGAGGCTTGGATGTAATACAGCTTCCATAGACACTTTTTTAAAGTCCATATTAACATGTGCAAAATATCCTCATTGTTTTTTTAAATTATTTTTCAGTTGCTGTTGTCTTCCATCTCAGAGATGACAAAATCCAACAGAAATGCCTGGACTACCAGATACCAGATACCATTTTGTTAGATTCCTATTGCACAACCAAATGCACCAGAAACCACATGTAGTTCCTGTAGTGTCAGACCTAGGAACCATCTAACATTTGTGCTTCTGGTCTCCATACATTATTGTTGTATTTCTTCAGTCTGTCCAGAACAAGGTCTTTGCAGGGTTATCTCATCTGTTTGTAGTCCTGTTGCTAAAGGAATATGGAAAATGGATAAATATGAAAAAGCACTGATCATCAACAAGATTGATTGTTTTCTGTCAGTGACCATCAAATCAAATCAAATCAAATCAAAGCTTAAAAGGAAGAATGAACAATTTCTTACTCTACAATAAATGGAAATCCTTGGGAGCACTTTGCCATGCAGACCCCACAATCTGCACTGACTCCTCACTTGTCTAGAGCCTCTCTGAGATTTCTTGTTAATGAAGAGCAGAGCATCTATTTGGGATGCTCCATCAGTGATTAGTCCCACATTAAAGGATGATTTTCTACTGTCTGCAGTGGAAAACACCTAAGGTTGCAATCAGTAAGTACAGTTAGCAAGAAGTAGCTCAGCTCAGCTTGAGGGTGATTAGAGCAAAAAGCATTAAAAATAGAGAGAAACAGTTGTCACACAATAAAGAGTGTAGGTGACATTCTGACAGTTCTTTATCCAATCAAGATAGCTGCAGCAAGGAAATAGGAAGAATGCAGGAATGGCTTGATCAGTCATGAGTTTTTACAAGCATTTAAGGCAATCCCAATATCCAAAAATGAATGAAAGATTTACTAGTTAAATCTGTAATTTCTGGTATAGCATACTTTGGAATCCTATATGAGATTGAAAAGAAAATACAAGACTGACATACTGCTGAGTGAGTCATGAAAATCCTCAGGTTCTCCAGGTACTAAAAAACAGAGAAGTCTTATGTTCAGAATATTGGAGAAAAGTGGATATTGCTGCTGGGAGGCCTCTTTGCAAGTTTACTCTAATCACAGCAAACACAAACATAGGAGGAGGCTTGATAGGTCCTAAGAGCCAGAAAGGTGTTCTCCATGTGGTGTGCTGGCACAGCAGGGATTCAGCTGCTGAACCCTTGACATAAGTGAGAGCTTGAGAAGGCTGTCAGAAACTCCACTGAAAAGTAATTAATATTTGGAATAATCCCACACATTGGGGGCAGAAGTACACTCCACGAGTGTAGAGTGCTCCACCACCAGCAGCTCAACTAAGGTTTTGTGCATATATCTGGAAGACAAATGCCCACAGAGTGATTCATGCCAGTTAAGTAGCCCATCTTTTCTACCTAAGTAGCACTTACTCTTAAAATCTGCAGCATACCTGGCTTACTTTATGCAGTATAATAAATCTTACCTTCATAATAAGCATTCAGTGAATGTCAACACTGTCATTGCAATGGAATAAAAAGACAAAGATATTCTTAGTCCCATCCATTTATTCTGTGATTTGTGATCCATCTGAACAGTACAGGAATATGTTAGGTATTCCCACTGAATTGCACGTCCCTTTGGGGTAATCTAACTCACACTCCAATTCCCTACTACATACATCACTGTCCAACCTCACTTGTAGTGAGAGTAGGTGTGATTGATCTGAACTCAGAGAATTCAACTGGGATATTCAAGCATATGAGCTGGATGCCAGCCTGTGGCAAGGGGAGCTCGGTGCTGGGTAAGTGTAATTGGCAGAACTCAAGGAAGAATATATTGACATGCAGACATAAAGCTGATCAACATTCTACTGTCTGCACAACAAAGCAATGCAAACTGAGGCCCTCAGGGATCCTGAATATATTTTGACAGTATAAAAGCTTAATAAATCAAGAGCAAATTAACTGTAGGTGAACTATTATTCAGCATTTCTCCAAAAATCGGTGTGTGTTTTTTAGAATTTGTTTGCAGAAAGGTAAGGAGGAGTATTCCTTGTATCCAGTTTGGCACATTCGAAGCATCCTTCCAACTCTATGCCTAGCAGCAAAGTCTTTCAAGCCAGCTGTGTAAAAGAAAAAACAACCCAGTTAATAATCTTGATAAAAATAGTTTAGTATTAAATTTTAAGACTAAAATAGTTGGCAGGCAGGCATCGTATTTAAATCTGGAGTTTATGGAATATTTATGAAGGTTTTCAGGTCTAAAAAATTAATTAACCCTAACTTAAAAAGTAAGAATCAAGTGTTAGAAAAAAAATGAGCACACCATATGATGCTGCTCTGTTAACTAAAACACTTTGTTCAGCAACAGGAGTGACATAGGCATCGACTTCTCTTCTGTGCTTTCCCAGATCACAAGTGGAAACTGGGAAAGGTCATCTCTGAAGGTAAAAGGATAGATATGAGACCCATTGGCACACCATCCTCATTCTAGCAAGGACAAGTAAAGAATACTTAGAAAAGGAATGTAGAACAAGTATGAAATGATTCTTCACTGCATATAACATCCAAGACCCTGGCAGTCAGAAGTTTATAGACTTTTCTATTCTAGGACTCAGTGTAAGGACTATTTTCTAACCATTTATTTGAATGTACTCATGCTTTTGACATTCCAGGTATAACGTGTCAATGGATTCCAAGTCCAAGTGCCTGCATTGTTTGGAAAAAAAACTCTTTTTTTTTTTTTTTTTTTTTTTTTTTTTTTTTTTTTTTTTTTTTTTTTTTTTTTTTTTTTTTTTTTTTTGTGGTTATAATAACCTTGCTTCATCATTCTCTGTATCATTCTTTATTCTATTGATCTATATTATATCCACTTTTTTCCCACTGCACCTTACCAGTGTATTTTATCTTGCATCGAAAGGGAACTGATCTTTACCCCTGACCAGCCTCATTGGCCTCCTCCAAACCATTTCTCAATGTATCACATTCATTTGGAGGTGGAAGCACCAGAACAATTTGCAGTTTTCAGGATATTGGTCCTCCTAAATGACACAGCCATGGCTTCTCCTTTATTCTCCACTTTCCCACTAACAGCTGGTATTCTGTTTGGTTTTTTGGCTGTGCTGACATTTTCTGCTTAGTGAGCTCAGCCCAGGGACTGTGGGATCTGTCTTTTCAGGGGTGATGGTTGATTCAGAGTGATAGAGTAGGTAGTTTTCCACATGTACTATACTTGGTGCTTAGCACTCAGCACTACTGGTTTTCACATGCTGCTTTAGCACACAGGATTGTGCCATCTTTTTTTAGAGCTTTTAAGTTTAGATATGACAATACTGCACAGTAATGTGCTGTCTGCAAATCCTATCAGCTCTTCCCCACACCATTTGCAAGTATGCTGAGCAGAATAATCACTGTGGTAAAGTCTTTTGATTGTGAAAACTGACCACTTATTTAAAGCATTTTTTTCCTAGAATTTAATCTCCTGCCTAGAAGATCCTATTCTTTTTCATCCCACAGCAGGGTGTCTATTGGAGACTTTACTATTAAAAGCTTTCTGAAAATGTCAGTGTACTAACCAGATCACATTAATCTATATAGTCATTGAGAGCTCCAGTGACCTGCAATAGATCTGTGAGGAATGGCTTCCCTCTACAATAGCCACACTGACCCTTTCCCACTATATCATCATTATCCATGTGCCAGCTAAGCCTCACCATCCTTATTGCTTCCTTCCATCTGCTCAATTGAACATGAGACTCGCTTGGTTACTTTCCAAGACCGTTCTTAAAGACTGGTGTCACACTTGCCACTTCCCATTCCTTTGAAATTCAGCAATTTACTGATTTAAGCAGTAGATTATATCCTGTAGCTACTCGTTGAACAGCTTCATATCCAAATTCCTTTAGAACTGAGGATAAAAGTCATCTGCTTCTGGTGGTTTCTCACTATCCGTTTCATCAGTCTGTTATAAAGTCTTTGCCACTGACCCTGCTGTTGGAGTCAGTTCCTCACTCAACCCTGCAGTGAGCAGACCCTCTGCAGGAGTTTTGCTGCCCTCCTCTTCAGTGAACATTGATGCAAAGAATTAATCTGTTTTCTGCAGTCTTTTCTACCTTTTGCCCAAACTATCTATTGAGATCTGCCAGACTCCATGTCTCTGGTATGCTTGAAAATATCTTCTTAGATATTACATTTCAGCATTTTTCCTCCTCAAAATCTTTTTGTGGTTTCATCTTTATCTTGCCAGAGTTTGTGGTTTTTGCTGAGTGGATACAACTTTGGATGAAGGAATTTCCATGCTTAGGTTTCTCTGTAGGATCTATACAATCAGCTTGTTATATCCTGAGTTTGCTTTGCTTTTGCCTGATGAGAACTGCCTGAGACCATCTAGAATATATCAGAAAATTTTATTCTTCCTTTTCATAGTCTCTACTGGTTCCCACCCCTGATTGTAATGGTGAGGTATATGTTATTAATATTACATTATGCTACAATGAGTTATCCCACCTCTGTTTTAAAAAAAGTAATAGCATATCAAATACAGTAGGACAATGCATATTCCTTTTATCTTTGGCAGCTTAATTTCACATATACATGGATTGTTTTGCAGCAACATTGTGAAAGGCATCAAGTGTACTGTAGTACCAGAAATCCACTTTGCTGTCTTTTCAGCCCTCATGACTGAAAACTGCATTTTTCCCTCTTGCACTCCCTATTCTTTGCAGACAATCAGATATGCACATTTTCCTTTTTCTGAGTTCTCTTTCTCAAATAGCACTAGTCTTTCTCTCTCAGGAAAAGGTGAAAAAGTGAAAAGAAAAAAGTTAGAGCTCCTGCTGAGGAGTGTTGTGAAGGCCTTTTCTTGCTCTGCACCATGTCCTATGGGCCCTCTTTCCCCCTTCTTTTGGGCAGGAGTCAAGACTCCCTCTCTCTGGGAACAAAGGGCCCGGCATTTCCAGGGGTAAGGAGCCACAGCTGTTTAAAAACTGGCTGGCCACAGAAAAAAACCCCCACTTTTTCACTCCAAACTTTTATGTGATTAATTCAAAAGTAGCACAGGACATGTTTGTTCTCCAAAAAGAAATACCATGTCTCCTGCTCAGACATCCAAGCTTGCATACCTAAAATGCACTGGAGGGAGTCCAAGATTACCAAAACCCCACAGCTTTGCCCAGGCTACATATTAGACCTGGGATTTCCAGGCAGTACAGATTCTCTGCTGTGAGGAAATCTGCACAGCACATATCCAGCCTGTGCCTAACTCCAGGCAATGATACTAGAGCTTGACAGTACTTGGAAATTCACCAAAATAGATACTCTGGAGTTACCTTTTGGTCTCTAAGTAGAGATAATTTTTCAGTCTTTTGGACCAACTGACAATAACAACCTCAACAAATGGCATGTAAAAGTGTTTCAGTTATAAAAATAGAATGCCCATATAAAAATAATTAAATGTGATTAGTCTCTTTCCTGAGGTTTAATTATAAAATGCATTAATAAAATGACAGATAGCAATGCCCTCCACACAAATCATTTGAGGCTGCTTTTATCATTAGATTTAACATAGATTGGAAGTGTGCATACACAATTAATTTAATTTCATGCAACTGGGAACCATACACCTGCTTAGAGACTGTTCCTTACGCGCCAGCAGAGGCAAACATACACAAGGCTCTCATCCGTAGTTTAAAAGCACACTCAAGCAAGGAAAAACCTCTTCACTACATTAAAGCTATATGTGTTTCCCTGCTGGTTCACCCTGTTTCTGAAACACTGTTTTTGTGTATGCTTGGCTTTTTTTTAACAAGACCAGTAATAATTGCTTTAAAATATGGCCAGAACGAAGGCTCTGCAGTTAAACCCACATGTACTTGAGGCACTTTATTCTAATGATTTGGAGAAGCTTTACAATTTTCTTTCTAATTAACCTATCAATAGTGATGTCACTTAAACATTCCTTAGGAATATTATCTTCTCATTATTGCCAGAAAACATGTTGCCCAATTTTATAGCTCAGTTGTTCTTACACATGGATGGAGCGTCTGAATTAACTGGAACTGAAACAGATTTTTTAAAGAAACACTTTCCATACAAACTACTTTCATAATTACGTTTAAATCATTAATATTCAAATTCCAAAACATTAAGGGGGTGAAGCATTTAGTGTTTACTTTGTGCTTGCACATTGTAAGAATATAATAGAAGAGTGTTCTGCTTACCAAGTGGCATTGGGTTAGAAGGAGAACCAGTGTGTTTGGGTAGGTATTTATCCCAAACAGCATGGAAATTCAGCAATGGTCATATTCTTCAGGAAGAAACACAACGCAAAATCAGCGTGTATAAAATTTTCAGATTCATGGCAGCAAAAAGCACGTTTCTTCAGAATAAATACAGCTCAGGCAGCAGCCAGACAAGCTTCCCAGGTTGTCTTGCTTCACCCTTAAGTTGCTGAGAACATCTGGAGGACATAGAGGTAGACTATGTTCCTACAAAGACTCCTGCTTTGTAGTCTTTGCTGAAGACTGCCAGGAAGGTTAAAAACCAGAGCTGATGCCAGTCTGGGGAGTGTCCCACAGGCAGGGCTTGCCTATTGGGACTGGAAAAGGGTACATCCATCTGTTTCATATGTTTAAAGAAACATGAAGAACTGGAAACAAAAGAGGTCTTCTGCCTGATGAGAAATGAGGAGATGGCTGAAATATTCAGTGTTTTCTTTGTATCAGTCTCCATTGAGATGTTCAGAAGAAATATAAAGAAAGAGAAATTAGTATAAATCAGAATAAAGAGAAAACTGCTTAGATTCAAGTTTGCAGGACTTGCTGATGTTCATGTATGCTCTATGACTAAGATAAATAAATGTATAGAGTATTAGTAATTATGTCTAAGAATTCATGGAGGACAAGAAAGTTAGACTAGAGAAAGCAAAACATATACCCTATATCTAAAGCCAAATAAAGAAAATTTCCTTTAACTTTTGTACTCAGAAATAATCTGTGACAAGTTATCAAAAAGTCAAGAAAGTTCACTGATATGTGAATTGTGGAAAGCAAATCTTGTCACACCAGTCTAATTTGCCTTTCTTATGTCTGATTTTCATTCTTATTTCTATGGGGAAAGAGAGGGAGGAGAATGTAAAACCTTCCTTTCACCTTTCAACACTACGTTCTATGAAATGCACATAAAAAGGTTGAGGAAAAAGGCTCTAGGTGGAATCTCTTTTAACGTGGTTACTGACAATGATTCCTCTCAAAGGCTGCTGTGAATGATTTGCTCCTTAATAGTAATTACAAGTGTGGTTCTGAGGCATCTGGGATGAAAGCAACTCAGTTCAATATTCCATTAATAATTGCAGACCTACTGATAAATTATAAAATAAAATCTGCTGATGCCAGTATGTCACTATTCATAGGAAGTTTAAAAAGACTTAGAGAAACAGATTGTTCAAAATAAAAATTTTGTACTAAAGCAGTCAATCTGATAAAATTCACTGAGGTGCACAGTGCTCAGTTTAGGGCAGAGAAATCAGATGTACAATGTAAAATGTGAAAAAACTGCTCAGAATCCAAACTGACCGTGAGCTGCAAATCTGACGTGTTACAAAAAGGCAAAGAATTTGTTCTGTGAACATTATTAGCAAATGTGGAAAGAATTTATCATTTTGATCTGTTCTACCTACCCCCCACCTTCACAGTATCTCCAGTTTGGACACTGTGAACAGATATGGAAGGATCCAGAAGAGAAGTGTAGAGAAATGCTGTGTGATGTAAACTGCAGGAATCAACTTTTGATCCTAAAAACATAAATTAGGATCCCACATAACAGACAATGATTTTATGCTTGCTATTACCTCTGGCCTCATCTTGGTTTATCTTCAATATGTGGGTATATCTAAGAGCCTTTTTTAAAAAAAAAATCACTGGATTTAGAAAAGACAGAAATAATTCCACCAATCTAAAAATTTATTTCACAATGGAAAAGTTGAGGGGGGAAGCATATTGGAATGCCTAGACAAAGAGAAAACGTGCAGCAGAGTTTCCTCCCATATCAGCCATAAGAAAATCTACGTCATGGAGGGAAAGGAAAGGAAGGTTGTCAAGGTTTAACTGCAGCAAAAAAACCCAAGAACTGTACCTTACTGACACATGGGGAACCCTCTTCAGCCAAGGTTTTCTCTTTTGTATGAGTTGCCCGATATGAGTCCAAAGTCTAATTGAAGCTTTTCTCGAGGCAGGAATGTTGACAACTTTTCTCTTCCTTGTTTTTTTCTCATCTAATCAGAGCTGGGCTTGTGCTGCAAAGGCAGTATAATTCATATGTACATCAGTCAGCCACAAGACACAAAAGCAAGGAACACAATTAACCCACTGCTCCTGCAACTATTCATTATACCTCTGGTCTCACCCTTTCTGATGTAGGTTTCTACATCAGAATTTTCTACAATAATTTTTGCAAATTTGTTTCTCCCCCATCCTTCTGTCACATAACCAAGATGCTGCACCTTTTTTAAGCTTTTTCGAGTTATTTGCACATAATATTTTACAAGAAAAGGAAATATCAAATCAACTATAATATTTTATAATGAAAGAAAATACCAAATGAGCTATGCTGCCTACAGAGAAAAAAAATCCAAATTCACAGAAATACAGAAAAGGTTACATTAATACAAGATAGCTCCTGCATAGTGACCAGTGAAAACAAAAGGAAGGTAAACAGCAAGGGGAAAATGTGACATTAACTTAACCTTTTTACATATTAAACTGTATTAAAATCTTTCTGTCTTTCTGCTCTGGAGTGCAGAGGATTTTATTTGAAGGACTGTACATTCTCTACGCAGCTTTCAGTACTAATTTTAAAAGCTATTCATCAAGGAGTGTTAAAAACACCTCTTTCATTTGATCTAATCTAGCACTTCTCTCAAGACATGCTAACAAGAACACTTTAAATACCTTCTGCAAAATATGGTCTACCCAGGCAATGTAGCACAAAAAA
>VWYO01006056.1:568744-581234 GCA_013400275.1 Rhadina sibilatrix
AAAAAACCAAACCTGTCCTCAAGCCTTCTGAAAATCTGACTTTACTTTTGCAGGAATTCTACGGGGTTTAATTGTTTCATGACATTTAGAAGCAGGTTTTCCCAAACTCACTGAATTCTGTCTGTGTTTGGCCTGACTAATGTCCTTGTGGGGATGCTACAAATTTGTCTTCTGTCTGTGTTACAGGAGTGGTAACACAGATTTTCTCTTTTTGCTCCAAGTGTGTGCACCAAATGCATTCTCCAAAAGGCAAGGGGATGCAGAGAGCCCTGTATGGCCAGACCTGGGGGAATCTCACCTTGATCCAGAGAGCACCTCTGTTGTGTGCCAGTGTGGCCTGAAGGCCATTAGAAATATTTTAAAATTTTCACTGCATGGTACAACCAAATGTATTCTTTGTAAGAGAGAAAATCAGCTGAGAAAGAAATTTGCACTGCAAAAATAATCCTGCACAAAATAATTCTGAATTTTCCCCCCACTGTTAATTCTGCAGCCTTTACAAAGGGTAATAGCAAGGCTAATAGGTTTTATTTGATCAATGGCTTTTTAGTTACACAAAGTACCAGCATAGATTGCATGCAGAATCCTGAGAGGATGCAGCTCCTATTGACAAAGTATGAATTCTATTAATTCCTATTAAGAAACATTGCCATAGTATTTCTACTAGCATTCTTTCTGTCTCTGAGCAAAAGTAAGGACAAGATAACTTCTTGACATCCTTTTCAGTTTTCTTTGATGCCAGGAGTTGTGTTGACATTTCACATTGTGCACATTTATATGGTAAATACTATGTTTCAAACTCAGGAAAGAAGGAAAACCTCTGAAGGATTACACTTTCAGCTGACAGAAGCACAATTGTAGCAAAGAAAACATAAAATAGAAGATATTTCAATGTCCAAGGCCAGCTAAGAGCTGGTTTTGTTAAGAGGGAAAGAAAATGTGCATCACCTTGAGGTCTATAATCTCCTCTCTAGGATGCGTAGGCATTGCTGCTTTAGTGTGGTAAAAACACACAGTGAGGAGGCTGTAGGTGCACACTGAGGCAGGTAAGATGCTGCTGAAGGGATGTGTTCCTCTGGTGGCACTGACAAATGAGTGTGCTGACCCACTCAACCGACACCCTCATGCCCTACTCCTGGCTGCCCATCGCCTGGACCTGCACCCCTGCCAGCACCAGGAGGGCATCCCTCCCTCTGAGTTTTACTAAGGCTGCCCTTCCAACGGGGCTGGGAGGCTTCTGCAAGACATGAGTTCCAAAGGCTGTGGTGCTGCTAACACGAGGCTCACGTGTCACCTCAGTGTGTTGCCTGTTTAAAGCTCTCACAAAGGGGTATCACAGCAGGCTGCACAGTGCTGCTCCCTGCATGTGCTCTCTGCTGCTGACCAGGCACAGCAGAAGGCAACTGCTCCCCTACTGAAGGAGGAGGTTTCCAGCATGGAAAGCCAGCCAAAATCAAAACATGCAGGCTGGAGGCAAAGCCGGGGAAATTAGGGTGGATGGGATATGCAGACATCAGTGCCATGTTTAACTGCTGAAATAGAGCAGAACAATAATAATGAAGCCAACTCTGACTGGAGATCTGGCCAGGAGATGAGTAGCAGAAATCCATAATCAGAACCCTGGAGTCAGCTGCTCTAACTAGACAGTTCAGCCACAGGCTGTGCTTACTCCCAGCAAAAAGCTCCTGTGGTAAATAGTTCAAAACATGTTCTTTGAACTCCAGCAGACCTGCTTGTCCTGTGTCACAGCACTAACCTTTCTTTGTTTAAGAGCGTGCTTCATAACTACTCTTAATTTGGTGTGAAACTTTACTACCAAGATTTGGAAATTCAAATGATGGAAGTTTATATCTGTGCTTTGAACCTCTCTTTTCTCTATGAAAACAGCGAGTGCAACAAAGATCTTCTCAGGTTCACACAACACTGCATGTTACAGAGTAGCACAGATAATGTTCCAGTGATTCCACCATATCAAGCAATTCAACAAAGCCTCTTACATGCAGAAGATGTGAGGCAAGTTACAAAGGCATTACACTGATTTCAGCAGAAGACAAGCAGCATTTGATATACCATATTCAGAATCCACTTTGGAGGTTATTTGATCTGCCAGTAATATTCCTCAGATAGACAGGAACAAATTTATCTTGATGTGTCTGTCTGTCATTCAAGTAACCTGTGATCCATTGAATATGTCTTTTCCTGAAACCCTCCTTTTACTGCAATTCTGTCTGACTCAATATTCTTCTTACCTGACAGGTAGGAGATCAAATAATTGAAATCAATGGAGAAAGCACAAGGGACATGACACATGCCAGAGCAATAGAGCTAATCAAGTCTGGTGGCAGAAGAGTGCGACTGTTGTTGAAACGTGGAACAGGCCAGGTCCCAGAATATGGTGGGTTTTCATCTTTACATTTTTATATGTGCATGACTCTATATAAACTAATTATATTGCTTTTGAATTAAGTAGCAGTTGCAGATATTTATATATTGTAATTTATTGGAGCACGTTAAGGATAGGCTTAAGTTCTTACCTGTACAGAGGTGGACTCACGTGTGTACATCACTGTCAACTGCTGCCCTCCCAACACAGGCAGTGGCTTTTAAGATGTGCATTGGAGGAAGCACTACAAACCTCCTAGGGGACATCTCTGAGCGTGCTGGGAGTTGCTGATTTACCCATAAACTCTCCTTTTCTTCCTTTATTGGAATGTCTTCCTTGTTGGTATTTCTCTGCACATTTTGAGTCACAGCAGATGATCTTGTTGCCATGCAATTGAGTGGCTCAGGTTGAAACTCTAAGCATTATCCAGAAAGTGCTCCTTTCCTTGACGACTTCACCCATTGTATTCCCTCTGACAAAATACATGGAGGATCAATTAGAAGCCAGTTCTGAATTTAAAACGTGAGATTTTGCTCACTGTGGTGAGAAAACAGGATCCATTCCTCTTTTGTTTCAGAGGGACTTCTGGGACTTTTTAAGTATTCCAAAAAGTATGACTCATTTAGACAATATAGAAACCTTATTTCATAACTGAAATGACACAAAGTAAAAATAAATTGTCCAAAGGTAATTTCAAAGATGAAGAGCTTTTTTTTAAACTGAAATTAAGGTTTACTATATAGTATGATGTTACAATTTCATGTATTTACATAAGTTCTATGTTGTGCACCTCTGAGCCTTAAATCTCTCAGGAAAAGGGCTATTTTTTTAATAAAAATTCCTTAACTTCTTTATGCTAGGAGGTCCAAAACTTGTTAAACCTTTTTACTTTTACTTTTGAAGTTCCAGACTGCTTTCCCATTAGAATCAGAAATTACAGTCACATAAAAATTCAAATACTGAGGCTTAACTATAGGTTCAGGTGAGCCTTTGTTGCCAACATAAATTCAATACCTCTGTTAAAGTCAGCTGCACTGGAAGTCAGTTCTTTCCCAGCTGTCAATACACATGGTAATTGCACTATTTTCTTCTCTAAACTGGAGCTAATTTTATGGCTAAGCCAATACTCAGGACAGTGTATGCTGCATTTTTTACAACTTTCAAGAGCTTCTGAATAAAGGCAGAAAAGATGGGCCATAGCCCACTCATCTGGTAATAAAGTTAGTGATTTATACTTTTGATGAGTAGAAACAAAGCCAAAATGGCTTTCAGGGCTTCTGATAAAATAACACTAAGACATTTAATATCAATTTTAACTAGTGTGCAATCCTTTCAGAGAGACCTCCAACAGAAATTCAGGTCACCTCCGTAACTGTTTTATGGGGAGAGATGCATCATTTTTAATAAAAGAACAAACAAACATCTAGGACTGATATAGTGGTAGTAATCCTTCTCCAATAGCAGAACTGTATACCAGCAGTTCTCTGGTTCCTCAGAAAACAATTTAATCTAAGGTAGGTCCAGGAGGCTACGATGAGCAAAGAATCTCTTGCAGTTCAGATCCATTCCAAATCTGAATTTCTTAAGGTTCCAGTTCCAAATGGCACTTAAATCCAAAATAAATTTCTATTATTCATATAATCTTATAAAATTGTATATGATTCCAGTAAAAAAGAATTAAACATTAAAAAAAAATTAAAAACTCAAAAACTATAGAAATCATGGATTTAGGAAAACAAATCTTCCTAAGTGTGCACAAGGCTTCCCTTCTACAGAAGATGATGAGTAGAAAACACACATAAACCACTAGAAATCCATACACAGGTTTTAGTGCAAACAGAAAGCAGCATGGTGACTCCACAGTGTTTTCAAGGCCAAGTTCACCATTTGGGAAGGCATCTGGAATACTTAGCATAAGTTGCTTAAAAATGCAGATTACTGAGAAACAAAAATTTCTACTAAGAAGTGCTGTTTAATCAGACCATTTTCCAAGCTGCATGTCCAGCTTACAGTTCCAAACAGGAGACGAACTAAGTAGCTGTGCTTGGAAGCCCCTTTTTCCTTCTGCACTGAAAAAGGAGTAAAAGTGTTCAGGATTTACTTCATAGTGTACACACAACCTGCAGAAAGCATCACAGCAAAGGAAAACATCTGTGCTTTGTGCAAGCAGAGAAGGGTTAGAATTGTATCCAGTCTGGAGGCAGAATGGAAGCAAAATAAGGAGATGCCTGTTGAAATTAACTGAAATAATTAAAGTTCTCCCTAGACCATTTCCCAAAGGCGTAAGAAGTAGTCTAAGGACAAACAGAAGGTGCACCTAAATTCCAACAGCAGCCTGACTAGGAAGTTAAAAACAGAAATTAACAAATAGAACAAGTTAAAATGGGAGGCCATGTCTCAAGCAGGCCAGATCTCAAGATTAAGTCCTCATGCTGTGAAGAACATCTGTCAGAGACCCCCAGAAATATCTTTTCCAAATAATGTAAAACTGAATGCAGAGAAGATTGTGACAGTAAGCTTGAGGACAAAGTGGTCCTGAGGACAGCAGAAAAACTAATCAATATTTAGTACCTCCCTCTTCCTTCAACCAGAATTTCACAGCTGAGATGTAACAAGGCTAATTGGAGCTCTTTTTACTGAAATAGTCAGGGGTTTTTTTTAAGCAAGTACATATTAGAAATATTTCTTATACTCGTCAGGGTCCAGCTGTGGAGAGCATCAGTGGGAAATAAGACTTGGTTGAGTATAAAAATGCAAGGCTGGAGTACAGGGCTGGCACAGGGACTGCAATGGTGGTGTGCAGCAGAAGCCTAAGAATAAATATAACAATAGCACAAGTGTGCCAGGGTCCTCTCCTGGACATTCTCTCTCAGTCCTGAAAAACGAAATGGTCATGGACTTCACAGCACTAAAAAGGAGAAAACTTACCTGGAGCTACCTAAACCAGCCAGCCAAGACTATCACATTATTGTCTTCAGTCTTCAGCTTCTTGATTTTCCTTGAGTTTTAAATTCCAGTGCAATGTTTCTGTTAGTACAAAATATAGTGGTATGTACTTAAGTGCAAGAAATGTCAGTGTTTGAATGATGATGTGATTGACATCAGTAAAAGCAGTGTTAAGGAAAATTCATCAGTAAATAAGAAAGTGATTTGTGAAAGAAAAGAATGTGTCCTGAAAACAAGAAAGCACTTAGTGAAGAAACAAAGAACGAGCTGCTGCAAGGATATAAATCTGAATGAGTTGCATGTGTTTATACTGCCTGGAAATCTGACCATTTCCAATCTGGGAACATTCTGGCTGAGCTGAAACACTGTTCAAACAGTAAGAAATAAAGTGTGCTGCAAATGCATCATGTACCTCCATTCCAGCTGCTGATTTTGCTTAAAAACAAATGCCAAAGATCCCAGACCATTTCAGAGGCAGAAATCCCCTTAGCGAGCATGCTACCACCAGAATGTAAGCAAAGGAGCTTAATGATTAATGCTTCAAAACTATAGCTGATTTCACTGCAGGGTGCAACAAAAGAAGCATTGAAAACAGGTGTTTTATCACCCAGCATCTCAGAACATGTTTGCTGAGGATAAGGATAGTTAGAGGAACTGTGCTTCCCTGGGAGGTGAATTATCACAGCTCATCCAAACCTGAAGAACTTCAGCATCATGTTTCATTGGAAGTAGTCTGCCAGCTGAGTTCTCCTGAGAACCAAGTCATAGTAAGAAATCATATTAATGTGCAAGAAAGACTGGAAGTACTGCTGGGAATCCTGATCCCAAAAAGCACTTAATGCCTGGGAAGTCTGGCTGCAGAGAGTGTGAGGTTTCATAGATGTCACAGGACACAGAACCCAGAGTCATCACTGCAGAACTGAGCACTTCTCCCACCAGCACTAAAAACAATTTGAGTAAAGTGATGGATCATTATTTCTTGCAGTGGATGCCTAATTTCCCATGTGTGTACCTACCCAAGGGGCTACTGACTTCAGGAGGAGCTACTGGATGTGCAGCAGTTCTAAAACTCTGTCTGTTCACACTGTGGGACCCTCATTACAAATGCTTATGTGCTTCAGGCTTTAGCCATAGCTATAGAAACACCACGAGAAGGACATGTACTTTGCATAGCCAAACACTGGGATGAAGTATCATCCTTAAAGGCAAAATGCAGGAAAACTGTTCACAAAATCCCAAAATAGTAAAGTTCAAGAGGAAGTAAAGCTGACAAATCAGTCTCTCTGTCCAGCAGAGAGTGAGTTCTGTGAGTTCTGCAAAAAGTTATCTCTAGTGATTGATCAGCCCCAGAAAACTACAGGGTCTTTTTTGGGAACACCTACTCTTTTCTCTAGGTGTCTTTGGAGGAAGCTCCCTAGGAAAGCCTGTGGTGTTTCACTCCCAGTCCCAGCAGTCCTGGCAGCTTGTTTTTTCTGGCTTACTGCTCCTGGCCTTTCCTGACTGGAGATTTTATTACTGACAGTACATTAAAATATATAAGTTCCTAGGCGTTTCTGAAAGCAATGAGTCTTATAATCAGATGACTGCCAACAGGGTGGTGTAAAGGTGGAGAAGGCTGTGGCAGGTTAGCACCTGCAGGTGGACTCCATCCCTCCAGCAAGGCATAGCCCCCTGCCCCAGTTGCTTTCCCTCTGGTGGTGCAGAGGGAGCAAAAACACTGAATTTCATCTGTAAGGAGCATCTGGAATAATCTAATTTATTTCCCTTCCTACTTTCAGGACTACAAAATCATCTCTCAGGTTTGACATAAGGTTTCTACCAAGTTTCACTTAGTTTTAAGTTGCTTAAGAGTTCCTGCAGGAAGTTATAACTTCTAGAGACTTCAGCCCACTTACTTTTCCTTTGCCCTATCTTGGACATCTGGATCTGGCCCTGAGCAGTCTAGGTCACACTGTGATACTAACAGATACACAGAGCTTTGGGAACTGGAATCACTGAGGTTTGGAGAACAAGAAACCTGCCTCGTGTGGTGATGGTTGGTGCTTTATGGATCTACACAGTGATGGTCCCTTTCCTTCCCTCCCCCTGCTTTGTTTGGCTTTATTAGAAGACATGTCATGGGGTTGCAGTGTGATTTTTGGAATCTCTGTTTCTTCACACAATGCCAAATTGTGTATACAGCTCATCCCATGGGTTCATTACACACAGATGGTTTTACAGAACTAGAGTTTAGATTCTGTTTGGGCTGTTTAAGGAAGGAAGATTAAAGTTTCAGTATGTGCAAATTGCTGGTTAAGGGATAAAAGCAACAAGTTATTTAGCAATAAGTCATTTCTGTAGGGCCTTGAAGAAACTCTCATCTCCTGCTTCAGCACTATCCCAGCAAGAAAACCCAAAAAATGTCAGAGTTGATACCAATACAAGGATTTTTCATACAAGTGAATTGGCACAGTTCTTAAATGCATTAAACCCTTTGCTTTTGATTTGTTATGACTCCTTCAGGAAGCACCTCAAGATGTACTCCATATCCATAGACCAGGTGAATCTATGTCCTGAATATCTATGTACAGTAGTTTCAATAATCCACTAATATGTAGACTTACAGCATGCTTATTTGTCTTAGCTTTACAGAAATACTTCTTTCCTGTTACATATAAGCTTTTCACTCAGTTGTTCTAAACTTACTAAGAATTCTCTGCTCTAACAATAGTAAAATGTCTGTATGTCACTGGTTCTGTTAATTCTAATGATTGGTCCTAGGCTGTTCCTCCCCTTCCTTTAGGAATGGTACCTTCCAGTCTCTCCATGTGCATGAAAAGTGACAAGCATGGGTCCCCATATTTCTACTTATTGGGCCACCCTAAAGACACGGTTTGTAAACTCTGCATGTATATTATCTTTCTAATACATTTTGTTTCTCACAAGTGTTGATAGAGTATTTTCCAACTTTTTCTTACGTGCTAGCTCACTTAATAGTTTCTACAATATTCAACTTTTTTTTTCATAAATCTAAGACATCGAAGCAGCTATGCGTTCTACAAATGTATTTTAATATCCTAAATAATGAATTTTGCATGTTACACTGCTGCTAGTGCAAAGGTCTGCTATATATTCACTTTTTCTCATAAAATTTTATCTTCTGAGTATGAGTTTTCAGGTAGAAAATCTTGAGCTTTTGAGTTTAAGCCATATTTTTCCTCTTCTTTATGGCACTTGGCTTGCAAAAATATTAACTACAAGAAGGTGGAAGTTAGGTGCTGGTCTCAAACAATATTTATATGCAGCCTCTTGAAGAAATAACTAATGTAGATTTGAACACATTTTGAAATGTGCTGTAAGGCAATACTCATTTATTAAACCCTGTGGTTATGCTGAATTTACACAAAGCTCTTTGCTCTTGATTTCAAGCAATTTTCTTCACAGAATCAGATCCAACTGCACAGATTGTTCAGATGCATCTAATTTGTAATACAGAGTCAGGGCAGAGAGATGATACCTTAAAAGCAAAGGAAAAGAAAAACTTATTTTTTCTATTTTCCTATTGATTGCTGTCATCACAGAAAACACAGCAGTGTCCAGATGCATTCAGCTCTGCCTGCTGCTGACTTTGCACAATGCAGTACATTTGCTACAATTACAAGGACAGTCTCACACACTGAAGTAGACAGATTGGAAATAGAAAGGGAATGATATGCAGAGATGTCTTCAAGCCTTTGAGATTCAAGCAGCTCCTCCAGTGTGATGCTCACAGAATTCCTGCCCCCAGCAACCAGTCACTAAGCTGGGCTTAAGTTATCAGTCTTGTGCATGCAGATCCAGGTAATCTAACCAATGTGTTTCCAGTTAGAGCTTATTTCCAGTCTGTGTCTATAAATAATATTTTTTTTTTTTAACACAGACACATCCATATACTTTGCTGCTGCAGAGCTGGACACATCTAGAGGCTATTTGGAAATGTTCCCGTGTATTTCAAGTGTGTATGTCACCATCAGAGACCTCATAGCCACAAAGTTCCTGCATCATAGAGAAATGTTAATTCCACCATTCCTTGTATTCTCACCTTGCCTCTGTTTTGTTCCTCACTAAATGTAGCTCAGAGAGGTTAGATATCCCTCTGATAGGATATCTAACCTCTCTGAGCTACATTTAGTTAGGGCTGGCATTAAGGCCATTTTACAAGTCCCAATGTTCAGCTCAATAAACTGCACTTCCAACACAAGTTCTACATACTTATAACCTCAACTTTCTGGGCATCATCTTTATATTTCCTCCTATGGAAAAACATACACAGGAAATAAGTCTTTTTCCTGAAATAAGTAGAAATGTAAGTACTCTAGCTAAAGAAAGTTTTGCAGAGCCACCCAACTGTGAATGGTTCTCATTTATTTGGCAGGAAATATTGCAACAGAATTTTTTTATCAATGTAAAGTATCCAGAAAATCAAAAGAACTTTAATTCTGATCAACACCAAAACTGAAATACTTGCTTGATAGAAAAGCAGTATCATGTCAAATGAAAATATGTTTGTTATAAAATGTCTCCATTTCATTTTTTTTTTTTAATGAAAGAGTTTGGAGGAGAAGAATTTACCTAAAGAGCCCATTTTGATGGGGCTTATCCCAACCAAAAATGTGGCTGTGCTATCATTCACCAGAGCATTGAGCAAGAAGTCAAATTTCCTGACACAGAACAGATAAATTGTCCATTCTAGTATGCCTTAGGAGAAGCCCTACCACAACATCATAGACCAGTCTGTAATAAGACCACATCTTGGACAAAGGAATTGTTCCCTTTTGCATAAATAATCACTTCTGGAAGATGATCAGCAGGCTTACTTGAATTTAGATATAGCACAGGAGAAATGCAGATAGTTTGAAAGGTACCTCCAGATCAAGTGATACATGCCTGTGCTTCCTTGCACCATGGGTTTGGTAGCCCTTACTAGTGACCACTGCATTTATATTTGCAAAAAATAGATTAAAAATTGGGATCTTATACTTGGGGTTATTGTTTGAATATAGTTATATCCTTCAGAAGACTCCAGTTTGAAGTCTGCTACAAACTGATTTTTTTTAGAATGTCCAAAGCTTTTACATTTGTCTAATAAATGGCTAAAGCATCTTGGCCTATACTTTGAAGCCAGATACTCCTATCTGTTCAGAGTACTGATCAGATAATCCAGTTGATCCTTTTTTTAATGCTCATTTTATATATCTCCAGAGCTGAAGCTGGGTGTTATTTGAAACCTGAGCTACCCCATATATCATTTATCTGATGTGAGTGCAAAAATCAATAGTCATTTTGGAAAAGTGCCCTTTCTGCCTGTGACCACCTTGGTGGAACTGCAAACATTCATTCGTATTCCTGCTGCATTTCCAATACCACCTTCTTATTTCTTGCAATATCAACTTAATTTCAGGAACCTGTGGTGTGTAAAAAAGAAAAAAAAAAACAAAACTAACTAAATGAACCAATATACTGGTTAATAAAATAGGTCTAAAACCATCAGGCAATTTGAATATGGGCTCCCAAAGGTTCTAGAATGTTTTACTGCTATGGGTAAAAACTATTCAAGGGCAAAATTGAATATTAAAACCTGCTTTACAAACATGTCTTTAGTATTTAATAAATATGTAGCAGCTGGCAGAAAAGTAGAACATCCTTCTATTAAATTACAGTGGATGTACATGTATAAGTGGGTGCATATAGTTATTTCTGTCTTATAGCAAATTTCTATTTTGAAAAATATGCAGACCTTTTATGCCTTGATATAGAAATAGAAAACACTGTCTTGAAAGAAAGGGGGGCACATGGCAGGAGATTTTCAGTTTTGTTGCAATGACTTTGAGCTTCCAGGAAGGCAATACCTTTCCTTCACTTTTTAAATGCAAAACTACCGAGTCCTAAACACTGCTTTGGCAATTACACTCCCAGTGGATTCAAGCTGGTCTAGTTGAATAGTCTAACCTAGGCTTCCCCCATCTGTATAACAGGGATAGTAATATTTACTTACCTATCTCATGGGAGTGTTCTGGGGATTAATTATTTAATGCTTGAGAAGCACTTTAAAGATTAAAATTCCTAGTTGAATACTCAGTATTATTAGTAAAGCAGAACCTTGCTAATCCACACCAAAATTGGCAGTGTCCCCCCCTATCTGAGCAAAGATTTATTAATGAGGTTGTTGAGCAAGTTCTCTTATAATTAAAGCTTAATTATTCTAATATAATATTCTGTAGTAGATTTACTAATGTGGTGTAAAGTGTAGATAATTACAGCAAAACTACAGATGAACAAATATTATCCCTGCTTTGGTTCACATAAACTGGCAAGCAGACTTCCCAAAGAAGGGGAAAGTCCCACCCACAAATATTTTTCATACATTTTTCTCCATGGCTCCTTGTATTTCCATCCAGTTGACAATACTGGAAGATAAACACCCAAAACACAGGACCTGAGAGAACACAGTCACACCTCTGTCTCCACAACATCAGTTTTTTCTTTCCTCATTTAATCGAGATAAAGAGGTAAAGTAGGAATTCAGTAACACTTACTGTGTCTCTGCAGTTTGCCAAAGGACTAAATCCAATCTTCTGCCATTGGAGAGTAATATCCCAGAAAATCCCTCTCCTGCTGCCCATCTCACAGTCCCTTTCACTTGCCACAGAACCCAATTAATAGCAAGACTGCGTCACTGCAACTTGTTCTTACTCAGAGTTAGCTTCCCCACATATCTCTGATGGTATGCTTGCCACAGGGAGCTGTGTACCAAAGGGAGCAGTGTGAAGGCACACAGGAGTATTCCTGTATCACACAATCCCTGTGGCAAAGAGCCTTGCCAGTGGCCTGACTCTGTGATGCCCAAGACTAAATTAAACTAACAAGGCTTCTCATGATCTCTCTTCATTGGCATCAGAAATATGATGAGTCTAAATGATCACACAGAGAGTGACACCAAAACCTGTTGTTCCAACCATTGGAGAGGCAAAGGCAAGGTCTGTCCATAGAGGGATAGAGGGACTTGCAGGTCCTGCCTCTGACCTCGTTCCATCAGCCCATGGTGCAACTCCTGGCTGATGCTTTGTGGCCTGACCACAGAGAAAGGTTAGCAGAGGTCATGGCTTCTGTCAGATTTCTTAGAGTTTCTTATTCCTAGCTTGG
>VWYO01006056.1:581292-630470 GCA_013400275.1 Rhadina sibilatrix
CTCCAACCAATGCTTAACAAACATGACCCTAGAGAGTGTTCATTTTTGTTGAGCAAGAACAACATCTCATTACGGAGTTTTCAGATAAATTTGTCCCAGCATCCCAAAGATAACAGATACTACAACAGCCCTGACAGCAGGTGTGGTCCCAGAGTCAGCTCTGTACCTTCATTGCCTGAAGGCCCCCAGTCTGAAAAGAGTTTGCTGAAGAGACACTAAACTGCTTCTGCAGCTTCTGCCCCAAGCAGAACAGGACTTATTCATGAGCTTTGTGACTGAGTTCAAAACAAGTCTTTTGCTTAAGGTCCTGCTCTCACTCATAGAGTGGAACCCTCAGTGCCTACCAGAAACAACTTTCTAGGAGCATGTCATACACAGTCAAAATGCTCTGAATTCTTCACTTATTAATTAAGTTTTATTTATTATCTACATGATTTTAATAATGACAGCTATTTGTTGACCTGACTGAGTGTGACGCCTACTGTTAACGCCCATTTTAGCTGTGATAATTAATAATTTTAATATTTAACTTTAATTAAGTGTGTAATATTCAACTCTTAAATTATTCAGTTTCTGCAGAATGTTTTTCATTAATACCACACATTTTATTAACATATTTATGAACACCTTTTATGACTTAATGTGGCTTAATTCTATTAATAAAAACTAATTTGAAAGTCATTATCTTTTTTTAATTATACAGTAACTACCAATATAGTTTTTCCAGCTCCAGCATGGCTCTGGGAGAGAACTGCTGAGATTTCTCCAGTTCTACTCTGCTGCCTGACCACACAGGAAAAAATAAAACCTTCTTTATTGACAGGATGAGTATTGCCTGAGTAGCTCTGCTCTGATAAATATGTGAGATGCTCAGCACTTCAAAAAGGGCACCAAACCACCTGGAGGACCTGTTGAATGATAATGTGTGGTTAGAGCAGCACCACTCAAGACTGGTTCTTAAGCTGTCCACAGACTTAACATTGACATAACAGTGAGGAGCTTCCTGTGGAGGGTAAAGGCCCCATGTAGGCTGCTACTCTTCACTTCAGCTCCTTCAGTATTAGTAATCCTGCAGATGGATTAAACTGATTCAAGGAAAAATCTAATTTACCAAGTGTTACAACCTGTCCCTGGAGGTGAGGGTAACTGCAGTTCTTGTTAATAGATCCCTTGGGGGGATTAGAGTGAAGGAACACTGAATGATCGGTGTTTATAAATATATATATGTGTGTGTGTATATATATATATATACAGGGTTTATTTTAGAACAATTTGGTTGAAATAGAAAGCAGGTATGTAGCCATTTTGGTTATTATTACCTATAGTAATATAACAGTATAAAAGCATAGGGTGTAGATCTCTCTGTTCCTCCACTCATCTTTGACCCACAGCATCCATAAGGGTTTCCTGAAAGGAACTCTCCAAAATTGGTTGTGTACATGTTCAGCAGAAGAGCAGACATCTATTTCCAGAGGTCTTTTGAGACCCCTCTCTCTCTGACTCTGTGAAGCAATTAAATTATTATCTCAAGTGGTAAGGACAGTAAAATACTGGTGAAACTGTGCCATAATTAAGGAACTAACCCAGGGAAAGGGATTTACTGATGATGCCCTTGGTATAATGATGTAGGATCAAAACCAGTGCAGAATAATAATAGAAATCCTCCAAGTCAGATCAGTTGCTTCCCATGTTTCTTTGTTAATTGTATTTAAAGACTACATTACATAAAAAATTGAAAAGTGCTTTCATCCATAGTGCTTGCTATAGATCCAAGCAAACACAAATCAATGTGTGTGGCTTTCTTGTTTCAAGAAAACATTCAGCATTTTTCTAAAGAATTTTTAAACAATTTTTCCTTGCAATATACAGTGTTGCCCTCTCTTAGCAAAGTTTGAATTTTCCCTTTCTCTCTGTTTCCTTGGCTCCAACACCAAGTAAGATCATCTCCTGAGCTTCTGTAGATTTGGTCTTTCAAGCATAACTAACAATCTGCTCTTTCTGAAGTGTGGCAATAATTCTAAAATTAGATCTCTGAACATGAAAGCACTTCTCTAACAAACCTCTAAGCAGAGTACAGAAAAGGTGATGAAAGTGAATTTTACCTGAGATGAGAACATTCAAAGTCTCATTAAATGGCCCTTGCAAGAACTTTATGAACACTGTGCCTGCTGCAAAAATATTTAGGGCATCTTCCATTTAATATCTAGGTAAAGTATACAATGGAAGATGGATATAATGAGCCCAAAGGAACTAAATAGTTGTTCAGCAGTAATGGCCAGGAACATGAAAAGAAGCAGGGCATCTGAGTATCATTGGCACTAGGACCTGAGCCAAGCAGGAAAAAGAGCTGTGCTTCCCAGTGTTGGAATGGGTCAGTGGCTGAATTTTCTGGATGTAAAATTAAACATTTTGAGTTTACAGAGATAGAAGTATTCATCACTTATGTTACACTGACATTAATATCTTTTCAGTTCTTGTGAACATCTGCAGAAGCCATGCCATCATAGCTCCGTGTAATAGGAATAGTGGCCACCTTTTCTAGTATTAAACCAGTGACAAAAACAAAAATGCACAGTGACTTTGGGGACAGAAAAACTAGGTTTGGCATTGTTTCATACCCCAAATATCAGTCTTTCTTAATGAATCATTCTGCTCTTTTGAAAATGCCAAGCACAAAATTTAGAAGTGAAAGATTTCAGGATTCAGATGCATGTTTGTTTTCCTGTAATCTTTTGTGACTTGTAAACTAACTCTGATTACCCTGAGCAACCATCCTCAAACTTTGGAAAAACAAATGTGTGAAGCCAAAAAAACTAATTACTAAAAAGTAGAAAGATTCTACTCTTGAGCAAAGCTACATTTAAAGTTGTATTTATAAGGTACTCTAAACATTCAGAGTCACCATGTCATTGTTTAGGACAAACAGGCAAGTGGTATAACAAATCTGGCTACATTAAGATAGCAAATGATTAGATTAGGTTTTCATTATATCAGAAACGAGACTTCAAAATACTAAGCTGATCACTCAACTGCACGTGAGAAAGGAGAAGTAGTTCATATACTAAAAAAATAACCAAGTATAACCTGGGTTTATTTTTATAAATGTATATGGCATGTATCTAATTCCTATACATGGAATTAACATATTGCACCCATAGCAGGCTGCCAGCATACCTTTGTAAAGCATAAGAGCAGTGCTAATGATGGAAAGGCTATCCCACCTGGATGTGCCCACAGTGACTCACCAAGGGAAGTACCAATCTCACAGCAGAAGGCACCTAAACCCATTGGTGTTTGCTTCCAGGGCCACTGGTGATCTGAATGTGGATAAGTTCAGTGGAAAGGCAGACAAGCAAAACGTAATTTTACGCCAAGAAAAGTGCAATTTGTGAGAAAACATTTGCATAGCATATTGAATAATTAACAGGAATTACAATTTACAGCTAGAAGTACAGGCAGGCTGTAAGGTGGGGGCAGAGCCCATTGCCACTCACTTTCTGGGAGAGGCTGGGGGAAAGGGTGGCATATTGTGTCACATTTCCATAAGGCTAATAGTTGAACAGAATGTACCAAGAGCTTTTCTAACCCTGAAATCTTCAGAGAATCATTTATTTCAGGAGACAAAGGGTGCTGTGTGTTTGGGTTGTGGAAGTGTCAGGATAAAAGATTAAAGATTCTTTATATATTCTGAAATATCCCTCCTTAGAGAGTGTTAAAGAAAAGCTTCAGGAGACCAATGCAATCAGGAACATCAAAGACATGTCAAGCTATAATGAGAAAGACCCAAATGCATTCCTGGTGTAGCATTGCCAACATTAGTGGATACTCACCAGGGGACAGTTTGTCCCATTTCTGTTATTAGCAGCATCTGTAAGAACTGCTTGCCACCTCCTGGCAATACATAATTTCAGACAAAAAAGATGGGGGGAAAACATAAAGAACCATGTTTTTTATTCAATCAAACCCTCTTTGATTCCCTAGGAAAATAATTCTGGGAAGATATGAGAACAGCTGCTTAGACATTTCAGAAAATACTTCATTCAGACTAATGAAAGTGCTCAAAGTTTTAATATATTGTACATTATTAATATAATTTGAAAATTAAAAAGGCTTTGAGATTTTATTGTACTTAAGTAATAAAATGTGATGTAATTTCTACTCTTAATACTAAATATTCAATAAATTAATGTTAGTAGTTTATGTATAATTATATCTGATGAAAAATCACATGTCCTTAATAAATTACTAAACAATTATGTAAAACATTTTGATGCTAAGGGAGATCCTAACCACAAATCTAAGGTCCATGGGCAGAGCTCTCCTCTCTATTAGGATTAAAGACAAGGTTCTTTTTCTCATGGTTCAGCCATCAGCAAGCAGGATCCAGGTTGAACAGTTAAGACAGCAGCAAACAGACTCATGAGAATAGTGTCCTCATTTCCACTCCATTGAATGTGTGAGAGCTGACAGAGCAAAACAAACAATTCATGTATGTGGCAGCTCTAACTAAAAAAAAAAAAATAAAAAAAAAATCCCTTTATACAGAAAACTTCTGCTCCTGATGTTTTCCCTGTGTCACTCTCCTCCCAAAAAGTCTGTGTTCATCTCCTGCTTGTCCTCTCAACACAAGATCTTGTGTCTGTGGTGGCTCTTCCTCGGTTAGCAATTTACTCCTTTGCCTGGGAGTTATGTGAAGAGGGTCGTAGGTGAGTCATTCTTACACATCCCATGGAGAAGTGCCACCAACCTGTGCTACAGTAGCTTATGGAAACTAAAAGCCACCCAGCAAACACCTACTAAATTACACCAAATGAAATGCCATCACAGTGACAGATTATAGTGCTGCTCCCAGCTCATTTGTCTTGTCTAAATTAGTAGGTCAAGGGAGATTTTCTCCCTTCAAAGAAAGAAGGAAGGCATCTATTAGCCTTCAGTGAGAGCTATACTTTTGAAAAACAATTTCTCTCACAGTAAGCATGTTATCAATGGTGACAAAGTCAGAAACAAGTTTAAAACTATGTTGTCCCTAATTCTCTCCAGCAGTTGCAACTGAGTGCAATATCCTTTTCATCTGCTTGCAAGTTGTTTGGGCATTAGTAGTTCATGCTCTGTTAAACAAATACTGTTTTCAGTTCCCCCTAGAGGTGAAGGAAGAAGAAAGTAAAATCAGTGCTCTGTCTCTGGTTTATTATGTTTACAAAATGCTTTGCAATACGTTGGAATAAGAGACAGTAAAAGTAGGTTATGTTGCCAATTAACACAAAGGTTGTATAAAAAGCCTTAGACCAACAGGAAAAAAAATTTCAGAAATATTAATAACTCTCTCAAAAATGTAGCCAGAAACTGGAGTATAATCATGAAAATAAATTACTAGTTTAACTGCTCTGCAGGATAAAATTTTACATTTTTCTCCTGTTTATATTTGTTATGGAGAAGCAATCATTTTAGTGCTGGTTGAACGAGTCCAAATGAACCCTTATGGCTTGAACACAGCTCTTTAAAAGGTTTTTCTTCTGAGCAACAAATTACTTACATTCCTGCATTTTGCTCTACTCTAGTAATTTTTATATTTTTCCATAATGTTCAGACATTAGAGGGAAGTTGGCTACAATACCCTCACATGAGTATTCTCCTCAGTAGCCAGTGACATATTGCAACAATGGCTTGTTGACATTAACGTCTACCAAGGCTGACTGTCTATATAATGTCATTTCATTTGAAAGAAAAGCAGGTCAGATTGGGTCTGGCTGTCTCAGATTGATGGTACTTAAACCTAGAAGAAAGTCATTTTCTTCTTACTTGCAAGTGCTATATTGCCTAAGAATATAAATGATAGTTTTATTCCATGGCAACATTGTTCCATAACCACTGAAAATACAACCTATATATAGGTGCCTGCCCAGCAAGTATCTTAAACATAGTCCAGCCAGTGACCCACCTGGGGTTGTCCCACAGCCAAACTTAAAAAGCTGTGGATACAGGTTTTCTTGCTTAGTTGGCCAAGTTGTCTTTTCCTTAAGGTTTTTTGAGGGAGAGATAAAATCCAGTAATGCATATAATATGGCATGTCTCAGTTTATAGACACCTATACTTATATATCAGTATGTGTAAGAGATATGCTGACTCACTTTTGTTGAAGTACATTCTAACCCACTATGATTTCTCACTACAACATTTGGTTGGTTTTTCATTCCCTTTAAAAAAGAAAGTAGAAAAAATTCTGTCATCTCCAGGGAATAAAGCAGTAGGGCACCAATCCCCAGGTCTTCTCTCCAGAGCATTCCACAAATAAGTGGTACCATATTATCCTTTGGGCCTCAGAGGAGCCACAAGAGGTGTTTGCCACCTTGATTTTGAATGGTGCCTCCCTGGTTTGTCCTCCTGGAGGAGAAACTGCTCATTTGATCATAGTGGTACAGTCTTCTTACCCAAAAGCATTATATGCAGCATCCTGCTGCTCCAGGCTATTTGGTGTTTTTACTGGTTTGCAGCTGATACTACCCAAAGTAGCAGGCTATTTCTGTAATCAGAAGCTCTCACAGCCTAACACAAGATTGGATGATGGCTCACTGCTCCTCACTGACACTGAAAAACTGTGAAAAACAACATCTGATGGACAACTAGGAAAGAAGATTGTAGTTCAGACAAATACGCTGGTCCAACCCTTGGCACCACCTCTACCCTGGGTAGGAGTGACAATGCCATGAAAAGTATAAACTTAATTTTCCAAAGCTCAAGGTGGCTTCTTCAGAGTTGGCTCAGGTACCTTGCTGGTGCACACAGGCAGCTTTATCTGAGTCCCAGGATAGTTTTAGTGCTTTGGACTCTGTGCATGGTCCCTGGCTGAAGTATTAAATAAAATGCGATCCCCTGAATTTCAGATTAAAGAAGAGCCAGGGTGGGATCTGTGCTTTCCCCCATCAAGGCACAGTCTGTGGCCAGTACCAGGCTGGTAGTGCAGAAGAACAGAGGTAAAGAGCAAGCCCATCAAAGTCAATGCTTTTTGTAGGCAAACTCCTAGGAGCTGATCACTCTACATGCACGAGTCTTCCTCTTATATTTTCTTGCTTGAGTGCCAAGCTGGGAGCAGATGGTACATTAGTCACCCTTAACTGGAGGGTAAGAAAGTGTGATTTCTTTTTTTTAAAAATTCAGTTGAGACCCTCAGCCCATTTAGATTCCCAGCTCAATGTTTATTTGTCTTACACAGAACTTGTACTTTCTACCCCTCTCAAATGCTAATCCTCTCCACACATATGCTCATTATGCAAAAGCATATGACAAACACCATCTGGGAAAATAAATAGCTCCTCAGCTAACTGTGCTGCTCCCTCCCTTTACGTCACCCACCTCAGTATTGTCTCTCCTATTTTTATCTGCAAGACAGCAATCACTCAACCAACTATTAACTTAAAAGTGCTCTTTTAGTCAAGCAAGCTGCAGATCCCAGGCTGGGCAGTAGAATCTATCCCATTTTTTGAGACTATGTGCATCTCCATGATAATTTGAAAGCAGTCATAGCACTGAGAAAAATGCATGTTACTTTTTTAAAGGGCACTTGATATCACTGAGAGATACTAGTCCTGACCTGAAGAAGTCCACGCTTGTTTTTTAGCTAGAAGGTTACATTTTCTTCCCCATAAAATATGCAGCTCTTGCCACAAGTTCCGCCTCGTTTCCATGGATTCCTGACACAGTCCTTCATCTCTGACAGATTATTCCTCATACTATTCAAAGCCAGGCAATGGTGCTAAATAGGGAATGACATTAGCCAAGTTCAGTGATTTCTCTAACCTCTAAGTAGACGGTAAAGAATAGGAGCCATGCTGTCATTAATCATGATGGATTTGTTTTCTGCCAGAAGATTAATCAAAAGAAATGAGGATGTATATGCAAGAGAAAGACATCCCAGAATATTCTGGTTTGGATTAGGAAAATCATCATAATTCAGCAAAGGAGACATTTATTTAGCTAAATGAAACAGGATCTGCACAATCCAACCATATTGTGTTGAGGCTAACTAAGCAGGAGAAATTCAAAATGCACAACCAGGAAACTCAGCAGCTGACACTGTGATATAAAGGCAGAGCTGTGTAAGTACCCTGTAAGAATTGTGGGGCCATAAACACTGCAATACTATATCTGTTTAGAAAAAATATGAGACAGAATTCAATGATGACCTTATCTGAGCTACAAATTCTTGTCAATTATTATATGCTTGTAGGGACATGTTTAATGACAGAAAGTCTTCATTTGTCCTCAGAGACAGCACTGATATTGCCCAGCTAAGAAATCCATTATACAGCTACAAAAGAGGCTATTTGATTTCATGAGCACGTGCCTTTATTATTTTAAGAATAATTTAGCTAGGCAGAAGAACTATTAAAAAAAAAAAAGACCGGGATTTCCAGCATTTGAAATTACCAGTATTGTGATTTTTGTGTCTCCTGTACTTTTTTTATTATTTATTTTTATTTTTATTTATTTTGTGGAGAGATTATTTTTGGTTTTCTCCCTATTGGTTCCACAATTGAGGGAGTTTCACCTCACCTGAAACAGAGGGGTTTAAGGCTGGTACATGGTTTGGGTATCAGTGTTGCTCAGAACCCATGTGCCTATGCAATGCACCCCGTGCTGCTGATACGCCCTTAACTCTCTTCTCTTTGTTGTTAAAACAGACGAACCAAACTCCTGGAGTGCTCCCTCTGCCACCTCCCCAGGTCTGCCGGAAGTAGCTCTTTCCCTCGATGACATAATCTCACCATTATCTTCATCACACATAGCCCCACCCTCTGACCCTTCTCACCAGATAAGCCCAGAGCCAACATGGGATATCAAGAGGGAACACGATGTAAGGAAACCAAAGGAGCTTTCGGTGAACGGTCACAAAAAGAAAAGGTTAGGAGAACAAAGAGAAAGGTCAGCAAGTCCTAAAAAGGTAGACAAGTCAAAGCAGGAAGAGGCTTCTTGGAAAGGATATTCAGAAGGCAAAAATAAGACCACTGATGGTGGCAGGCCCATCTCAGAAAGCAAAGTGGTGGGACACAGCGTTATGATCGAGGCTGGCGCAAGAGAGCACGTGTGTGCTGGAACCAGTGATGAACAGTTTGGGAGGCTGAGGAAACCAGAAAGCAAGAGAGGAGGATCTCTTAGCAAAAAAGAAGATCACAGATCCACAAACACCAGTGAGAAGAAGTCAGCTGCAGCACCCGACCATGTCAAGATCGATACAGGGGCTACCAAGACATACAGTAGCAACCGCTGCAGCTCTCCTGGAAGTGATATGGACCACAGCCAGAGGGACCCTGATGGGAAACCCAGCGAGTTCCCCAGGAAGGGACATCTCCACTCCATTAGCACTCGCAGCACCAACACCACAGTTCGAAAGGCAACGGTCTCTCCAGGGCCCTGGAAAATCCCTGGCTCAGATAAGCTACCTAGCGTCCTGAAGTCTGGTACTTCTGCCATGAGCAGATAAGCAAGGGACTGTTGCCCTCTAACTGTCTCAAACTGACGCAGAACATTCTTCTTAGTTTTTGTCTCACATTGGTTTGTTTTAATTTATTTTAACTATCACACATATACACAAAGCATTGAGGAATGAGAACATTAGTGTGTAATTCCATGACAATGTGCACAGTATCTAATAAGTTCAAAAGCATATAGTCAACACAGAGATTTAAAATCGACCCTGAAGTCCCAGTTCCATTTTAGGGACTTTGGCAGCTATGGAAGAAACCAAAACAATATGAAGGACAGTACATCAGAGAAGGATAGTGCAGTGTAGCTTTAGCATTTTTTTCCCACTGCATGAAGGACTTGGATTTCATTCAAACTTTATATCAAGAAACTGGAACAAGTTAGAGCAATCACAAACTGGAACATCGCCTTAAATAAAACTGCACGGAGCAAGCTGAAACCGAGAGAGGATCTTTTCATGGAGCTAAAACGTTGTAAATAAATTGTTCTCGACATATCTAGACAGGGGTTAAAGGGTTTCTTTAAAGCATCGTTTGGAACAGTACACCCATGACACGTCTCCACTGTTAACACTTTGGGATAGTCCACGTGGTACCCCGTAGCATAGCCCACCAGGTGCTATGGGAGGAGTGGGGAATCCAGAGGATTAGTTTCTGTGATACCATTTCTACTGCCATTTTTGTGAACAAACCATGTTTCTGTACATTGGAAAGGAGTTAAGGTGGAGTTGTATTTGCAAATTATTCTCAAAAGTGATTTATTACAAGTTCCCCAAGTCCTGCGAGGTAGCACACAAGCCAATTGGTCAGGCTCAAACCCCAGGCATCTGCAAGGCCCTTGCAATGAAAGGAAGAGTGCTACAGAGAAAAAGCTGCAGTTTCCTTAAGGAAAGGCCTTTCCTTCCTGCAGAAGATGATAGCGTCACTTATCAACAGTGCTATGTTTCTTACCCATCCACATTTACTTAGAACACTCTCACCTCTCATCCCCTCAGTTTGGCAGAGCAGGTGCCTTTCAGGCACACGTCAACAATAATTAGACTGGTTTCTGAAATACAGTTGTTGGTGTCCTCATTCAGTAAATTCAGTATTTTTCCATTTTTAAAATGGTTTCCATTTTACCTTTCTTTCCCTATCTCCATTTTTTTTTTTTTCTTTTTGTTTTTATCTTTCTTGCTTGTCTGTTTTGAATTTTAAGCCTTAAGTGCCAGGTAAACATTCCAGTCTGCCTTCACAGGAAATAACTCCGACTTCAGTCAATCAGTCATTATCTTGTTTCAAAAAGATGTGTGTGTGTCTGTGTAAGTGTGCATATGCTTATTCGTCTGTCAAAATTAAAACAAAATCCTGGGCAATAATACATTGGTAATTAAAAAAAAATCATAAAGCTAAGTACTGTCAAAAATTCGTATTTAAAAATTATTGTTCACTAGCAATCTTATTTCCTCACATGCTCTGCTGAAAAACTAGACTGAGATTGGCTTTGTTCCAAGAAATTAGCACATTACTGTGTGTCTCAAACATTGCACTGGACTGCGAAATTTGTAGACATGTTTCTTCCTGTCCAATTATTTGAAAAGCCTCAAGTCAAGGATTTTGCAGCTTTCAAACATTATTTTTTTTGAAAGAAAAATCCATTTATAATTTCTAAAAAAGCACAAATCCATGTAGCTGTTTATAAAACTCTTATTTAACTGGAAAAAAAAAAAATCTTTATCCCCTGAACTAGAATCCAATATAATTTGCCATTAATTTATTGAATCTGATTTTGGACAATGCTTCTGTAGTGTAGATGCACGTCCCGGTATCTTATTTTTATGTATAAAGAAAGCAAACAATGAAATCTGAAAAACAGTTGAGATTATGCTTGCATAAACTCTAATTTGCACAGTTCACAGCTACTCCTTGTGCAGTAATTGCTTTATGCGGCTGTAATCGATAACCTGTGAAGACAGCACATCATCTAAACCCCATTCCAAATAATATTTCTGTGTAGTGTTAGCTGTGAATTTACCTTGTACAGCTCTATCTCTATAAATATAATTCCATGTATTAATAGTCACAGAAAGGCTGTAAGTGAGCAACTATTTTTATGAAACGCACCACTATGGATAAATTAACTTTTACAGAAATCTTGTTTACTGTATGATATTCTAAACCACTGTCAAATAAAATATATATCCAAAAATCTTTCATTTTTTCAATTGTATATAGTTTGTGTTAATTTTGACTAACAGGCTTCAGTGTTACCCTGAGAAGCAATCATTTTCTTGTATGTGAGTAGAGTTAATTAGCTACCACCTTATGAAAAATGGAATAGACAATTTTAATTTCTTAGTCCAATTTATGAATAAACATGTAGGTGACCAAACAATTTTTATAATTGCAAGTTAAGGCTTATGAAGTGACACAGATACAGAAGCCTAAACCCTTATTCTCCCCCCAGTCTGAGGAGACACAGGACCAGGGTGGCCAGACTCCCAGCAGTGAGAGACAGCTTCTGAGAGTACACCACATATACAGAATTAACCTGAGCATAAACCATATTTACCTCAGAAATTGGGCAGTTCTAACTAGCCCTAGAAAGGTTTTGTTGACAAGCTGTGTGAAGGGGGAATAATTACATTTTCAATTTATTTTACAGAAAAAAAAAGTCTCAAAAAACATCATAATGGTGTAAAAATGTTGGTAACCAGCCAGCCTCTTTTGGGTCCAAATCCACTCCTCATTAAATGCTCCTTACCTCCAGTTAGACAAAACAAATCATAAGTTTATAGACTCTAGACACTGTAAGATGTCTACCCAGAAAACAAGCAATATTTTTCACACAAATATGACATTTTTAAAAATAAGTATTTCCTGTTTCTTTAAAATATCATTTTCTTCAGAAATAATAATTTGTCTTCATACTGTCTGATTCAACTTCTGCAGAACCTTATTTTTTCAGATTAATGATCCCCATAGAAAATTTCAACCAGCTGAACTAATAACATAATTTTGCATTACAATAAACACATAGAAAATACAAAGCATCTTTATTACTCAAAAATAATTAGCTGCTATATTATTACATGAGCCACTATTTTCATGGCTGGAAGTCTGGGTGTGTGCCTGACTCAGACCCAGAGGTATCATAGGGAAGTGTTCTGAAGACATGTGGCTTCATCCAATCTAGCTTTTTCTGTTAATAATATGTCCTTTGTCTTTTAAACATAGTGGTGCAGCATTTGCATTGCACTGCACTGCTGTTATTATGACACCTTTTAATATCTCTTTTTCATACCTATGCAACAAGACAAGGAAATGGATACCTTCTTTGATGCAGATTCTCTGCTCCAAACTGCAGTGCAACAGAGTAAGTAAAGCCAGCCTGTGATCACCAATGCACATTTGGGCAGGAGTTTTGACAAAAAACACCCCAGACAGATGTCAGTGCAGCCCTTTTCTTAACCAGTGGCAAATGTGGGCTCTGGAGCTTGCTCCTTCTCCGGGTACTTCTCTGTCTTAGGCCGTTCACACAAACTGCAGAGCCTAGAAGAGCACACCTTCAAACAAATTCAATAAAAATGCCAGGAAATTTAATAGCTCCCACAAGATCTCACCAAAGATGTCATCTTTTTGTCCAGAAAACTGCTGGACAGATAGCATTATTCGTTTAGTTACAACAGAGCATAGGTTGCACTGGTTTCACTATACTGTGCTCCCCTAAGCAGGAGGGGCATTTGTAGCCTCTATATCCACCTATTTCATGGCCTCAGTGATTAGATTCCAGCAATTTAGACCCAGTGTGGGTTGCTGCCTGCTAGGAAGAGATGCAGAAGTTCAAACATGGACCCATTTCTTCCCTGGTATTTTTCCTCTGAATGTGCAGCTAGCCACCATTGCCAAAACCTTCTCATCTCCATCAAAGATGAGAAAATCTCCATCTGATTTGTGCCATCTCTGCTAAACACAAACTTCTCATGCTTATCCCTCTCCACATCCCATGTGGTCTCATCACCACCAGATTTATTCTGAATCTCTTCTCTTCTTCCTCAGCTCCCCACTGGTTCATAATCCTACCTCCAAGATGAGTGCTGTTGCCATTCAGTAAATCAAATCTTCCATTCTCCATTTTCTCCTTCTGTCCCTCAGAACTTGTCTTCCTCTTTTTCCCTTGTTCTTTTGGCCCTCTGTCACCATCTGGCATCTCTCAACCTCTACCTGTTGTGTATCAGCAGCTCAACATGGGATACCTCTTCTAAGAGATGTCATGACCAGTTACACACCAAGTCATTAACCCACTCCTGGGTGTCATACAAATGTACAGACATAGCCAACACCTTGCACTGAAGCTCAAACCACCTCCCTTGTCCTCCAGAAACCACCAGTGGTTAGACATGCTAAGTCTACGTGCAGCCCGTAAGTACTTTTGCAGGTGCAAATAATGTTTTATCTTCTTTGCTGAATATCTGTACTGATAATGATTCAAGCATTCAGGACAGGGTTTGTGGATGCAACATACCATGATCTCTACTGGAAGTCTCCAAATTCATTTTACAAAGGCAAGGACAGGCAAAGCTGCAGGCACATTTCTGTCTTGGCCACTATGCTCTTTTTGTACTTTGCTGCCATGGAAACCTGGGGCCAGAACTGCAGAGGCAGAAGTGGAAGAGCACACCTCAGCAAATGAGGATGTCACCCTTCAGGTTTCTCCCTGCTTGGAAGGAAGGTTTGCTGTGAAGTGGAAAAGTTTCTTGGTACACTGCCATGGAGCTCAAAGCCAGACAAGGCTTTGGACTTGCCCAGGAATGTCTGATCCCGTTAGGGACTGAATTCACACAAGCCTCCAGAAGAGCCTTTTCCCTCTTCTGTCCCCTAGAAGCTAGGATATTTTCTCTAATTGCTGCTTAAAAGGCCACACAAGCATGGCAGGCTGCCTACTCCTCTGACAACTCAGGGGCTGGGAGAGAATTACCCCAGCTGTGTCCCTCAGGACTCCCACCCTCCACAGCTACCAGGCTCCAGCAGTGGGCTGGCACTCTCCACCCACCTCTGCCAGGGTGGGCCAGCACCAGCACCGCTGTGACACAGGAAGGTAGAGAATTCAACCCCTGGAATACTTCCCTTTATCTCTGCAGCCCAGCAGTGCTGCATAGCACCAATGGACCTGCTGTCCACCCAAAGGTGTAGATGTGGAAGCAGTGGAAGGAGCAAAATATGAAAGCCAAACCCAGACCTATGATGAGAGCCCCAGTGCAACTGTAAGCAGGAAGAAATATTCTTAGGAACAGCCAGGAGTGAGACCAGGGCACTGGCATCCTTCTATCCTTCCCCTCTCAGTAAATTGGGAACATTGCTGTGACTGAAGCCACCTGAATATTTACACTTCTTTACTAACACTCTAAAAGAAATGCAGATTTTCTTCCTGGAGTGCCCTTTGCTCAAAAGTAATGAACAACAGGCACCCCAACCAGTCCAAAACTCTCCTGCCACCACCAAGCAGCAAGGCTGCCCATGGCTCTGAAGTTTCCATTCATGCATATACATGGAATTAAAGAATTTTGGTGTTAGTACTTTCCCAAAGGGATTAAAACTATGCCAAGAGCTTTAGCTGAAGTACTTAAATAATTACAGTCCATAAACCAGAAAATTGTTCATCCTGTCTCTAAACCAGCAAGTACAAAAAGCTGGATTTAAGTACCTATTTAATTCAGAAAGAAAATCAGACCTTTCCCAGCATAGTCCAGAAAGCTCACCATTTATGAAATACCTATTCCAATTAGCACTTCATTCACTCCAGAAGTTTTTTAAAAATAAGCCCAGCAGGCAACATGGAGCACTGCAATCTGTTAGTACAGAATATTTCAGAGCACTCTCAAACCTTGAACATCACAAACAAAACTAATTGATTACTCTTTTATATTGCTCCAGGAAAGATGAATGCCAGCATGTGCCTCCTGTCTCCAATATCCCTGGTACTGCCCAGATTTTCAGGTTGGTTTCTGGTAGAAATGCACCCATGTCACTGTGCCATGGCAGCTGCAGGAGGTCACAAAGCCTTTTGGAGGCAGCTCCCCATCTGACTTGCACAGCAGCACCAGATGGAGCACCCAGGAGCACAGAGAACCACCCTGGGTGACATCCAGCTGGGAAGGGGTCACAGCTCTGGCTGTGGAGCTGCACAAACAGCTCTGCATCCTTGGGCATGTGGCACTAAGTCCTGTGTGGTGACACTTTCCAACAACCTAGCACCCAGCACCAAAAGCATCCAAACGAGTGTCTTGTCAAGGGCAAAGTCTCTTTTCCCTAACCACCACAGTTTATTCTGAGAGTCTGTTTGGGGGTGTACAAGCCCCTTAACCTGTTTTATTCCTTTGCCATACTAATTTATAGTGAGGCACTCTTCCTGAAAGAGGGCAGCTCCAGCAATGCTTCTGCCCTGACTTCACATCTCAATGCAAGATAAGCTTCACAACTGACAAAACTGAAAGATCACAGCCCCAGGGTCTGGTCATGAAACAGCTCTGGAGGATCAGCAACCTCTCTCCATGTGGGAAGACTCCTCAAGCAGCCTATGCCCAATTCCCTACTCTCATCTCTCATCCTGCTCTCTTTATACTGAACATTTTTCACACTGGCATACAAATTGCAAGTGCAGCCCAAATTGATTCCCTCCATGCCTTCAGTCCCCTGAGGTTAACAAGTAGGTCTTTACCTCATAGGTTTATAGGTCCATTTTGTTCTTTGATTAGCAGCTCTGTCCCAGACTCAGTGGCTTTCGAATAAATTCAGAAGGTTTGATAGCTAGTGTTTTTAAAACTGATTGTTACAGTATTTTGCAAATTACATAGAAGTTATTCATATTTCAGCCCCACTTATAAGCCTCAGCATCCCTGGTCTTCATTAGCTGCAGTGAGCACCCCAGCAATGGGAGTGGAGATGACAAGGTCACTGGAGGTGATGTCACCAGAGCTCTCAACTTTTTGTCAGACCTTCCCAACTCAGGTATCCTTGCTCTGATGTGCAGGACCTGGAAATCCCCATAGCTTATGTAGCTGATGAAGTCCAAATGGAAAAAAAAATGATGGACCAACATAATGACAAATTCCCCCTAATTTCCCCATTCATTTCAGGCATTTTCCTCACAGCAGTGCATACAGCAGTTCTGCCATCAGCCCAAGGCTGGCCTGGAGCAAACTACCCTGCAGAATCAGATGCTGATTTTCCCCATCCGAGTCTGGATTGCCTCCTGGTGACCCAGCTAACACAGAAAAGTGATTTGGAACCACTGATCCAGGACTTGTCATGTAAACATGGCAGGCTCAGGTGGAATAAATGGGCCCCACAAGTCAAAGCAGGGTAGTGTGAACTGTCACTGTACAACAGCAACAATTACTCTCACATCAAGCTACCAAGCACAGGAAACCTCAGCCAGCATAGCCTGAGGGACAGTAAGGAACTATTACATGTTTCTTTATAAAAGGCTGTATTGAAGTAATAGATTAAAAAGCAAAAAGGCAGTTGTAGCATTGTGAAATACAAAGTATGAATTGCCCCGTTCATTTAATAACATCTCTTCCTCCCTTTTCTTGTCTTTGTACGTCAAAAAGCTGTCTATGGCCAGCTTTTATAGGATACAGGAGTGGTGGGAGCTGCCCCTGGGGAAAGGGGGATAAAGTCAGCCCAAGTGGGATGCTGCTGCCTCTGCTCAGTGCCCTGGAACACAGGGCAGGCCTGCACAGACACGTGTCCAGAGCAGAGAGAGTCGGGCAGCTCTGCCACTGGGCTGACGCCCTCAGACACTGCAGGGAGAGGGCAGCTCAGACCTGTGATCTGCATGGCCACTCCAGCCCACAGCAGGTTTGCTGCCCATGGGACCGTGCCCCCTGGCATGCAGAGTATGCCAGCCATGCAGGCATGGCCCTGCTAGAGCTCTTCTGCTCTGTGTACAGAGTTATTTATAGGCAAGAGAGAATAGACTCTGCAACCCAGTGCTGATCTTCTGAACTTTAGCAAAAAGCACTAGGGAAAAATGCAAGCAGCGTATTTTTTACTAAGGTCTTTCAATAGAAAGGTCAGTCACCACCATAATAAAAGCCAAAACATTTTAAATGAAAACAATTTTATCCTCTAAATCATAAATTATATACATAGTCACTGAATTCTTATAATTGGCTAATATTGCACCATTTAAAAATATTTTAAATTACCATGTATGTGACCTTAGGAAACTACCAGATACTCTATGGTGTCTAAAGGAATCAGAGCATGAAAACACAGAATAAAATGGACACAGGAGAAACTACCAAGTCATAAGAACTCAAATCACAGCAACACAGTTACACAGACTGACCTACAGCTTAAGTAACACAATCAATGTAACCCATAAAAAGTAAACTAGAACTACATAAACTTACAAAACTAGGAGAAAAAATCAATTAATTAAAATAAAAAACCAAACCAAACAGTCAAACTGAGTCTTAGGCAGAGAGAAAATATCCTCCCCAGGCTGGTAACCGCAAGATGTCTGGTCAGTTTAACACCAAGTACAGTCATCTTCTCAAGAGTAAATCTTCTCTGTGAGTTCATTATGCAATGTCTTTTGATTTCATTTTCCCCTTTGAAACAAACTTTTTTGGGTCTTCTTATTACTTCTACCATGACAAATGTTGTACAGTGTGTCGCTGTCAAAAACACAAAGGACATGTAGCCTTGATCAATACTGGGAACTGGTGATCAATGGACAAGACTATGTTGTACAGGAAGGAGCCCTGAAAGCACAGATATCCCAAATAATGTGTTAAGGAGCAGGATGACACCAGGATCCCAAGCTGACAAACACAAAGCACAAATCACCAATCAGTGTTCCCAAGAGCTGCGAAGAACCTGTTTTAAGGCACAGCTAAAAACATAATGTGGATATCCTGCACAGGGTGACCATGCAAAAAAGGCAGCAAGGGGGTACAAAAGTGAGTTGTGGACCCTTCAAGACCAGAACCAAGGGTCAAAGAGAGAAAACAATTGCTCCAGCACCATCTTCCTTGCTGCTCTTAACATGAGTGGCATTTTTGTGCATCTGCAGCAATGGTTCCTCCATCACCTCCAGCAGAGAAAGAGCTCTGCCCTTGGCTTGCCCATTGTCGCATTCTGCCACTGCAGCTCAAGCAGCCACTTCTGGGACATTACCTTTCATCATGTCACTGGGTAGAGAAAATCAGGATTTTAAGAGCAGTGTGTGTGTGTGTGTGTGTGTGTGTGGGTGTGTGTGTGTGCAAACATGGTCTCTGCTCCAGCTTTCCTCCTCCACAGCTTCATGCTGCTGCAGTGCTCCAAGGCAGAACTGGTCATTATGGATTAATTATTATGGCAAGTCATCTGTCCCTGTAAACATTTATACAAAACAGAGCAAATGGGACAGAGAATATCCAGTAGCCCAGTGGTTAGAAAGATGAATTTTAGTGTCCCCAAGTTCAGTTCCTGTTCCAGAGATGACTGGGATACAAACACAGAGCTTTTTGCAAAGGACACCAACGGGCACTCTTAGAACACTATTTGTCTTGCACCTTTAGGAATGAATGAATTAATTATTCTGCAGAAGCACCTAAAAATTTCCACTGACTGGAAAAAGTGTGCCAAATCATGTCCAATATCTCCATTTCTGAAGTCAGGCTAGTTAAATCCCTATTAAAATATTCCCAGATGCCTTTAATTTGAGACATGTCCAGAGCATAGCTCTAGGATCAGTCTGAATGAAGGAGTTAAGCAGGTAACCCTGAGGGTTCAACCAGAGTTATTTGTTATGTTATCTATGTGCAACCTCTCTGCTCAGTCACTCACAGCTGGGGCAGAGGCTCCATGGGCAGTCAGGAAGAAGCTGAGCTGCAGCTCTGCCAGTGTGGGACAACCTAGAGAATTGCTACCAGCACTAACAAGGAAGGTGACCAGGCCCTTCTGAGAACCAGAGCCATTCTACCCAGGGAGCCCTGCTGAGACTAAAACTCCCAGTGCCTGTTATTGTCCTGCCTGCACTGCTTGCACAGCCACTGCCTGCTAGGGCCCCAGAATACACGTGCAGTGCTCAGAAAGTAACACAAAAGTGAGTAACTGTGGGTGTCACGGGTTTAAAGGAACGAATTTTTCACAGTGCATCTAACTAGCAGGTAATTAGTAATGTGTTTGCAAAGGTGTCATGTTGGTAACTTACAGCCTCTCTTTCCAAAGTTCACATTTGCATGGCAGATCCTGTGTCCCCTTCCGAAGAGATGACAGCACTTCACTGTGCTGTGCATTCAGTGTCTGGAGAGCACAGCTCAGGGTTTGGTGTAGAGCTGTTAGAGGGAGATGTGTGTATCTAACAGACCATGCACACGGTTTCCCTCAGAGTGCAATTCCTGGGGGGCTCATCACAGGTCCCCTCTTCAGGGTGCTTCTGCCTGGAACCTGTCAGCACACCTGTCCCTGACCCACAGCCCACCATCCCAAATCTAATTCCTCACACTTGTTTACCTTTCCTTCTTGCAGACCTTCCAGATGATTTTATTTTTGGCCCTGGTGGTTTTTTTCCCATAAACTGTCCCTGTGGTTTTGTTGTTGGGTTTTTTTTCCCCTCTTTTTAAAGAATACCAGATATTTTCAAAATCTAAGCTTGGGTCTCTCAGAAATGGGACCAGGTCCTCACAGAATGTGGAAGAAATCAATACCTAGGTACTAAGTTCTTCCTTTGGGCGCACAGAGGCAGAATTATTTTCTACTTTTTTGCACATGTGATAGGATTGGTGAAGAACAGAAAATTAAATGGAGCTTCCCTGCCTAAAGAGTGCACAGCAAAGAGGAGCTACACATGCATGGACAGACACACACATTCACTAAACTGCATCCCAACAGTGGCACAAAGCAACCCCTGCTCAGAGTTTCACCAATAAAGCCTGTGTAGGTATATTCAGGCCTGACTTTCTCTTGTACTGAGATCATTCTGGCTTTCTATCATGATACCTGAATTTTCTGTTCTTTTTCTTATGGTAGTCATGAGCTTGTAGTTATGTATGTCAAATGATTACTCTAGTCTCAAGGAAATAAAAGGTGACTCATATGAAAACAATGAAGTGAGTGTGTTTAGTGAGCACTGTCTGTACCATGCCTGAATCCCAAAATACTCTAGCTTCCTTGGCTTTCTGAAAAATGGTTAGGGGCTGGTATATAAGCCCAGAAGATAAGAGGATAATGTGTGTGTCTCGAATACCGATAGCTGGATGGCTGTGGAGCCAACCAAGGATTGTTGGTAATAACATGCTGTGGGAAAGGACAAGATGTGTCTGAAGAAGGGGAACACATTGAGGTAGGGCAGTACTTTTCTGTGACCAACGTCCTTTTTCTGGCTGCTGCAGACAAGCACAACACAGTCCAGCACAAGCATGAAATGAAGCTGAGAAGTAGGCATGGAACATGGCAGGGGGATCAAGATCACCCAAGACCCCTGAAGCCCTCTGACATATCCAGAAAGGTCTGAAAGAATGGACTCTTCATGGTCACTAGTTCACATAGAAGGAGAGGAAATGGTCTTCAGGGCAGGTAAAATTCTCTACAAAATGGTACCCCCTCCAAGCCTGGGCATCCTTCCTTTTATTCTTTCTTTATCTTTCTCTCTTTCTCTCTCTCTTCTTTTTCATCTTACCTCTTTATCCAAAATCCACTGTCATGTGCTTATATAGTAAGTCAGGGAATAACATCCCAATTTCCATGCCAAATGTGTAATTTACTTATAAAACTTCATGGTTTTGTGGACCCCCTGAGTTTTGTGATTCCTTTCAACCACGAGCTCCCCCTCCATTAAGGGTGGGATGACACAGCTGTTTAACAAAGGGATTAGAACTGTTATCCCCCTGTACCACACAGTGACACTGGCAGAAGAGTAGGTTATTATGGTCATGATGTGCATAGCTGAACTATGTTTGTCTATTCCAGACTTAGTCCATCCAGGATTTTTTATATCATAAAAATAAGGAAACTACCAAGCAATGACTGTGGTTACAATCTACTTGCACCATTCACAGCTCACACTGACAGTCCCTTGCTACAAAGTAAGTGACATAAAAGGTACAATACAAGGTGGGGGACTAGTGGCAATTTTTTATTTCTTACCTAGGTGGTACATTAATCACTTGTGTTTGTAGCATAGGGATTTTGAGAATGGGAATTCAAAAGCACTTCTTTTTTTTTTTCCTAATCCCTTTTAATGACTACAGCATTTTTGTTTCCTTCTAGTATTTCCTCTAAGGAAGCAAAAAAGCCTTTGAATTAAACTAATGTTAGTTGTCTATTAGTGGATAGCACAAAGAGAGACTGAAATTAAGGACTAACAATATTCTGAAACTAGCATGACCTCAAATTACAGCAGGTTAATAAATCACTTCAAATGTAAATCTCTCTCTGCTCTCACCTTGAGATCTGAATACCTTTAATCAAGTTGCATAATAGAAATTTTGATGATCAAAGCCTGCAACTGCTGGTAGAGTGAGGCAACAAGTTGGAGAGACAGCTGGGACTTAAAGTTTGTGCTGTTCAATGAAAAATGCTTTGGAAATTCAGTCTCTCAGGAACCCGTAAAACATAACAAAGGGCTGCAAAAGGTTTCAATATTTAACAAAAGCCATTGTAAATCTTTTGAAGCCCAGCATGGGAACTCAGGGGCACCAAGGAGATAGGAAGGGATCAAAGAGTCTTTGGGGCAAGTCACAAGATTGATGTTCATGAGCACAACTGTGGGACAAGTTGTGGCAGGCTGTGTCCCAGCAGGGCTCTCCGGTAACAGCTGACACCACCAGAGCCTGGGGATCTCCATCTTGCAGCACAAGCACAAGGGATGCAGAGCCAAGCCAAGACTGACAAACCTGAAAGAACCAAGGATAAATGTAGGGGCTCTGTCCTGCTAAGGAGCTGGAGGGCAGCTGCAGCACCAGACTCTTAACACTGCTGTCCGGCAGCAGCTCGTCGGGGGAGCTGAGGCAAAGAGCCAGTGTCACTCATTCTGTGGTCTTTAACACCAACACAAAACAGACCCGCATGCATCTGAATTTTATTTTTTTTAATTACCTACACACCAACATTCTGCAAGTATGAGCGGGCAGTGTTCATAAGCCTTCAGTCTGAAAATCTGGGAGGAGGAAGACAAAAGGGCAAATTGAAGAGACAGAAGAAAACTCAGAGTGGCATTAACCTCCTTGTCATGCTTCCCTCTCTACATTGTACCAGGCTGCTAAATTTAAAGTGTTCGTGGTTGTCTGAGAATGTTGTTGTTCAAGCATTTGGTCTCTAGGATCTTCCTACTGTAGTGCAAGGCAACATAAGGCTGTCATGGTTTTCTCCCTGTTTATCAATATTACTGTTCACAGTCACAAAACCAGCCTCGTCTTAGAGATGTATTTTATGCGTAGAGATGTAATCTGGGGGGGGGAGGTGTCCCTCTACACTTAGGAAAGCTTCTAAAAGGGGGAAAAAAGTGTCCTTACAAAAATAGTAAGTTTTATGAAACTCTTAGCCATATAAATCACACCAAACTCCCTGTGAAATAAAAATGAAAGCTTGGCTCCACTAGAATAAAACATAAACCTCTGATTTCAAGGTGGACAGGATTTCACATAAACCTAGAAGAGAAATGAGCTGTAATGCCTGGTTTATTTCAGTGCAGGGGAAACATCCCCAGCAGAGTACCAGGCTACTTGAGCTCTTCAAGCCTTTTACGAGAAACATAAAAGCCAGAAATCTGGTGCCAAATCCCCTGGTTGGGTCTCTCCAAAACGAGGAGTAATTCTTACATACCGTAGAGGATTTCAGCATGTGCTCAAAAGCAAATACCTAGATTTGCTTCATCCAGAGTGAAACAGTGTGTGCAGGTGTGCAGAGTGCTGCAGTGCCCTTCTGCTCCTACGTACTCTGCAAAGCTGAGCTGGCCTGGAAACATGGACAACCACAGTCCCAGGGCACTCCACCTCAGCTTAGAAGCATGATGCACAGCAGCCATCCCTGATTTTCAGTGTAACGACTGCAAGCTGGATCATCTACAGTCCAAATCACTCCTTCCCAGAGAAGCAAAGGCAGCTTGCCAAGCTGCCCTTCCCTGGTGCTTTGTGCCCCAGAATAGGCAACATTAAAGACATTTTGGCCATGGTTTTGTTTATCCAGCATTTTGTGTTTGATATGTAAACCAAAGCATATTAAATGCATGTATATGTGTACATATTTATATGAACCCCACATATTTCAGCCCAATTTCTCACAGCAGTCTGTACTAATAGATTGTATCCATCACAGGCCCTCAGGTTCCTTCTCTTTCTCAGCAGACCTGGGAAGGCAGCTCAAGGGGAAGGACTGCTGCTCTTTAAACACTGCATCCCCCCTTCATGAAATGCCGGTCTCAGGAGGAGGCAGAGCCCGGCTTGCAGCAGAAGAGTAATTGCCTTCTGGAAGTGAGCTGCAGCACTCAGAGCATCTGTGCCTTCAAAATGCAGTTTTCAGTCCCCATCTGCAGGCAGGATGGAGCAGGGCAGCTCAGCACCCCAGCTAAGCTGGGGGGCCTTAGGCTGAGCTGGGCCCAGGGCAGGGGGACACTGAGTTGAGTCGGGTAAACCATGGCACTGCAGGGGAGGATAAAGAACAGTCACTCTGTCCAGATCATGGCAGGGATCTGCAGGTAAAATTTTGTCTACCTTTCATCACTTAATCACCAGCCAGAGCTTTTAAGGGTGCGTTTTGCACAGGTGGTTTTAAAGGGACAGCTGTTGTGCAGTTATGGCAGGGTCAGGCTGGGGGGTAGGTAAAGGTGTGCAATATGCACACACACCTACCCTGGATGAAATGACAGGAATGTGGGAACAAGCTACAGGCAGACACATCTCTGTGTGCAGCTGGGGCAGAGCAGGTACATGCGTGGCAGTGCCTCATGCTTTGGGAAGCACTAGGGATGCAGAGCAGAGCAGCACAAACCCTGCAGAAATGGGGGGTGTGCATCCACTGCTCAGGCTGGTGTCTTGCTCTAGTGACCAAAAGCAGCCCCAAACCACAGCAGCTTCCCAAACCTCACACCAGGCTAGGTTTTTGTGATAGCTGAAAGAAGAAAGAAGAAAGAACCTGCTCAGACAGCAACACATTGATCAATTACATGAGCAAAACCAAATCAATTCCCAGATTTCCAGCTCAAGGAAATAGCTATACACATAACAAATTTGGGGAGAGGGGTGTGTGCGGCCCAACTGCGAGCTCCACAGCACCTGTATGGTGGCTCACTGCTTCCTCAAATACCAACAACCTTCAAGCTTCTGCTTATACCAAAGATTTTTGTCTGCATGATAAATTGATGCTCAAACCCTAAGGCAGTAAAATCCTAGAGGCAAATTTTTCCTTAGTTCCCACACTGGAAAGTGAAGATTAGGAGCGACATGTTGAGCTTCAGCCCAAGGCAAAAGAAAAGAGCAACTTAATCAATGCTTTCAGGTGAGATACTCTTCCCTTTAGCTGAGGAAGCATGAGGAAGGTTTTGATTAAAGTCCACCTTCCATCCCTTTCCCATTTTAGGAGGTTTCACCATTATCTAAGCACTCTCCTTCACCTGCTCACAGACAGCTTGCTAATATAGGCAATGTTACTCAAATTTGTCAAAAGTAATTTAAAATCCCATCAACATCAGAAAACTGTAAAGGGTAATATTAACCCCTAAGTCCAGCAAGTCAAGAACTGCACTTCCACTAGTTTCTAATGCAAATTACTCTGTAGTAAGTTTGTCTTCATTTTCTGTTGTGACACAGTCCTCTAATTAATATATTTTTACAACCAAAGTAATGAGTTTTCTATATTATGTCTGTCTAATAATAGAAAAATGAGATTCATCATTATTTTAAAATACTGGCTTTATGGGGGTTTTATTTCATTTACGAGATCTGCACAGATGAATCAAAAAACCCACCAGTTTCCATCACCCTCCAAGAATGGGATTAATTTACCATAACGAAAATGGATGGGAGCATCAGAAGTGCTCACTCCAAATATGCTCACAGTGACTAATACCATGAATATGAAAAACTATCTTAACTGATATCTAGGTTGCAGACAGATCTTGGCAGAAAGGAAGACAGAGGAAATGAATGCAATCACTGCAAAATATGTAAAAATGACAGAGAGGAAAGTCTAGACAATGTGAGATGATTGCCACGCTCTCCAGCTTGGAATGCAAAGCTTGTCTTCTGATTGTTCTGAGGTTTAAACTGTTGAATACACACTGCTCTTCAAACCCATATGGGCAAGCAATTTGCCATATGTTTTAGAACATGGCACAAGTACCCAGAGATGCACTACTGCTAATGCTGCAAACAGAAAAAAGCGAGAAATGCCATCCCTGTCTCTCTGATGCATTAACAAGGGAGTGGAGTGCTCCAGGCTTGTTTTCAAAAAATACCAACCCTCTACATGGTAACTCTTCCTTCTCCATGCTCACATGGTACCCATGTGAGCTTGCCCTGGATCCCAGAGCCCTGGCACAGAAAAAAAAATTGATCAGGGGCTCTGGGTTGATGGTAAAGTGGCAGCAGTGTGTCCAGGCAGCTGAAAGGGCCAGCTGTATCCTGGGGTGCATCAATCACAGTAATACTGGCCAGTCAAGGGAGGTGATTGTCCTGCTCCACACTGCCCTGGTATGCACTCTGTGCAGTTTGGGGCACCTCCGTGTGAGCAGGATATTACAGAGCTATCAGAGAGCATCCAAGGGAAAGTGACTAAGGTGGTGAAATCTCCTGAGGACAAAATTTCCAAGGAGTGGCTGAAGTAATTTGGCTTGTTCAGTCTAGAGAAGGGAATATGGGTGATATGGCAGTTGGGGTGGGGGGGAGAAGAGAGGTGCTGATCTCTTTTCTCTGGTAACCAGGGACAGGACAATGGAACAAAGCTGCATCAGGGGAAGTTTAGGTCAGACACTAGAAAAAGGTTTTTCACAGAGAGGTTGGTCATCACTGAAACAGGCTCCTGGAGCAAGCAGTGTTGGCACCAACCCCATAAGAGTTCAAAGAGCATCTGAATTATGTCCTTAGTCATATGGTTCAGTTTTAAGTCGTCCTGAAAGAAGCAGGGAATTGGACTTGGTGATCCTTATGGGGTCCCTTCCAATCTGAAATATTCTAAGATTCCAAACCATCCAGGTCCAGCAATGCACTGTAGCCACCTTAATCTTGTATGGAGAAAAGACCCAGGGACAACTGTCTCCATGTCCTCCCACCCCCTCTGAAGCACAGGAAGAAATTCTCTACCAGGACTCAAAGGAAACCACATGTACTCCATTCAGTTTGACATCTTCCCTCTCCTATCCCTCAGCCTCTCTACACCATGAAGAAGTTACATGGGCAAAACTGTGCTTTTGTGAAACCTTACTCCCAATTTCTATCATTATTCTAAACATCAGCATTCCATACACTCAGCTTTAAACTGGTGGGGCTTCTTGTTTTCTCCTATATCCTTCTTCTATACCCATGCACACACTGCTCTCCTTCTCCATGTCTCAGTGATCCATTTGTCTGCTCCTCCCAACCACAGCACACATGAACAGAACACCACTCCATCACAGAACCAACACTTCCGGCAAATATTAAAGGAAACTGTCAGCTAATGATGGCTGATTCAGAGGAGAGTGTGCAAAATTTCTAAATATAGTGAAAAATATCTCTTTTTATTGAATGGAGCATCTAAACAGCCTGTACAACCTCATATACCTACCAGTGTTACGTGTTGCTCATACACCATTCACCTGAACAGCTGTCAAATGTCAGAGTAGGCTGTGGACACTTGCACATAGGATATCTCTGGTCTTTTGAGTCTCATTATATTGATGCTGATTATAAATATTTACAGATTATAGTTTTAGGACACTAACAGTGTTTGCTTGTAGTCAAAAAGTCAGTAACTTGCTCCTGCTTAAGTCTGACATCTTAAGCCAAAAATGTAGGACATTTACCTTCAAATAAGAACTGGCAACCTGATCTCAATACTAAGATTTCTTCCCTGTGCCATATCAATTAAAAACCAGATAATCCTACTGCTGGTATTAAATAAAGTGCATTAGTAAGCAAAGAAGTAATAAAAATAGGAATATTCTCAGAAGAATAATAATAAGAAATGGTGCTCATGGCTGATAATTCTGTGGCTGCCCCAGTCAGAGGAACATGCTGTCAGGGCTGATCCTCACAACTCTATCCCAAAGGCTCTGGAAATATTTTCTTAAATAATAACTGCATTTAAGAAGGAGCACTGCAGGGAATTAACAGTCCTGCTGTCTTGCTTGTTGGGTTTTGTCTTTTGGTTTTATGTTCTGATACGATAAAAGTCTTTGCCTTTTTAGAACACAGAACTGCATATGCAAGGAAATCTGTGGCTGAAATAGGCAATTTGTACCTATTGCCCCTTCTGAAGGGAGAGCCTCCATTCTCTTTGTAGCTGTCCCTTAAGCACTGTAATACTGTGATGGGGCACTCCTGAGCCTTCTCTGCTCCAGGGAGGAGACCTAACTGCTTTAGTCTTTCTTCATAGGGCAGGTGTAGATGGTGCCTTGATCCTCTCCGGCCTGTCTGCATCTCCATTTAAGGTCAGTAGATGTTCTTCACTGTTTGATTCCACAAACACTATCCAAGCTACCAAATATACGTGGTTTTCTTGTAGTACAGTTACAACTATAAATTTTATAGAGCTGGGCTGGTATCTTGATGAGTTGAAGTCACAGCTGCTGTTAGAAGGATCTGATTCAAAGGTTGAGAGAAGAGCTCTTCTGGAGAAGAGCATTGGTGTTTTCAGTATATTCCCCACCTCTGAAATCCAGGTGTTATATCTGTATTATCAGTAGTAACTTCAACAAGGCAGCAACGTGATATTCAGTGAGACCCCCATTTATCTTCATGGTTGGGTTTAAATGTTATTTTCAAACATTAATAAATCTATTTTGCCTTTTATTTCAAGTGGCCCAGTTGAGAGAATTAGAAAGAAATAAAATATAAAAGTAGTGGCAAAAGCTGCTCAACTACTCCCAGTAGAGCATTCCTTGGCTGTGCATTATTAAGCCAACACAAAGAACATTTCCAGGAATACCATTATGCTGCTGCATAGAGAAAAATGCTTCTGATTAGCATGTACTTGATATGCTTGGAAAATTAGTTCTCCTTCAGAGAATTCCAGCAACAAGTGAAACATCTGTTGTTTCCTCCAAGTTATAACAATTATTTTACAATTACTCTTTTGCGTACTTTGAATTTCTGATTTTTTATTTTCAGCTAGAAAGCCAGGATTTGTGGTGCAACTGGAATTCACAATGTGCACATGTGTGTGGGAAAGAAGAATAGGAAATAATGGCAATCCCTAACTGCAGCGTTATGTCACCCCAAGGCTAAAATTGTTGGCCATATACATAATTTGCATTCACTGTATTAATTCCCCTCTATACACAACGGGAATTAATCCCATTTCAATAAATTCAATGGCTCCTATTTATTCCAAGGTTGATGGCAGTGATCTCTATTGTTTGTAGCCACACAATGTGCTTTCTGCAGCCAAAAATCCAGCTTCCACCCCCTTCCCACAGCACATTTCTTGTGCAGCTGTGGCAGCACCAACGCTCGGGGTATAAACAACACCGAAATAAAAGAAAACTCTAAGTGGGTTGGAGTGGCAACAGCATGGCAGCAGAAATGTGCAGAGGCACTTGGGAGAGGCCGGAATTGCTTCAGCCAGTTTCACAAGTGGTGAAAACAGGTCATAGCACAGGCAAAAAAAGAGCTGTGGAGAGTCAGACCCCTGGATGGCACAGAAGTCAAAAGACCGGTAATACTCACATCTATAACACTAGAGAGAGACTCACCTCATTATATTCAGTGCAGTTTATCTGCTATCAAGAGCTATTGCTTCCAAAGTTGATGCACAAAGGAGAGGTGAGAAATGCAGGTTAAATATGGTGCTTTGCTCTTCCTGCTGTGTTTGTCTGCACAGTGACAGCATAAGTGCCGTGGGGAACAGCCTGCTACGGAAACAGAGCTCCAGCACCAGCCTCCGAGGGTGATTGTAAGTTATTTCTGTCACCCACACAGGCTGCATGAATAAGTAACTCACCAAATACACTTAGAAGCAGTCTAACTTAGCACGAGTTAACAAAAGACTGGAACCAGAACACCTTGCTGAAGGACAGGGGTAAAATAACAGTGGTTCCCCTCTGCAAGCCAGAGACTTTTTGTGCTATTTTTATCCGCCCTGCAAACACTTTCAGGCCAGCCCGCAAAGGCCTTTGAGGAGTATCTTTGACTCAGACATAAATCTACAGCCTGCAGATAACACAGGAGACATATGGCAAAGCCTTGTCTCTGTCAGCCCTACTCTCTTTGAGCAGAGAGTACCCTTGATTCCAGCTGCTAGGAGGACACACATCACAGGGACTGCTCTGCACAGAGATCCTGTCCAAGCAGGGAAGGCTCTCTGCTTCTAGATGGGTTTTACACCTCAGTGGCATCACACCTTTACACCTGGCAGCAGCGTTGCCATAAGGGATTTCCAATGGGACAGGCAAAGAAGGAAGGCATGAGCACTGCAGCTCTGCCAAAACAGGAACAGCGTTTCCCCGTGCGTGAGGTCAGGGTCAGAGCCCATCTTACCCATCCTTCAAGTTACTCCTTTTAGTAATAAAGACAGAGATCTCTCCAGGTACGCCTGTGTGTCACCCTGGTAGAGGCTGTGCCTGCACAGTGCTGCCTGCAGGCTCTGGAGCTGCAGGTGGGCAGACTGGGCAGCTCACCACCAGCTGCCGTATCACAGCTCAGGGAGAGATCCCAGTGCTGGGGCAAGACTATGGAATTCATGTTTGGAAATCTTTTCTAAGAGAAAACTAATAAAATTTAAAAAGAAGAAAACAAATGTAATCCTTTCCAATGGCAGCTGAACTAATTTCACAGCTGCAAACATTTAAAGTTTCACTGCAGAACAAAACAGTAAAGTTGGATTATCTGCCCTAATTTAAGTGGCTTGAAGTTTTGCATCTGATTCTAAATTACCCACACACTTTTCCTTTTACACTCAAGAGAGAAATATCCCAGAGGATCACTGAAATGAGGGTCAAAGACCAACTGAATGAATTCCCCTCTAAAGGTAAATGTGACTTCTTAATGACTGCCAAGAAAGCCCAGGGTCAATTTGGCATCTAAAATTTAGACATCTCAGGACAAAGAACCCTACACAAAGCAGAAGACCACAGCCCTGGGTACAGAAAGCAGAGCATGCAGAGCTGTTGGAGAGTGACTTTTCATTGAGGTCAAACTTTTATCCCTAGGCTGGTTGTCTTTGACCTCAATCAGCACTATTGTAGAGCTGGTTTAATGGAATAATAGAGTGCTCCAAACAACTATTTCACCAAAATTCACTGGTTTAGAGCCAACTTCCACTTAGGTTCCATTTGTTTAACTGCAATTTTCAATTAGTCACGTAACTCACTTCCCATTTATTTACATGCATGAGATAGACCAAAAGCAAAAGATTTCATTTGATTCATAATCACATTCCCAGAGACTCAGGTTTGGATTGTGATATGGGCAGAAGGCAGCCAGCTAATTCCTGACAAATTTCATTACCAATAAGGCCATGCTCAAGAAGCAGGAACTGTTTATGAGGGCTAGAAGTGAAAAGTTGGTGGGTGTGTAGGAATGCAAGCGTGCCTAAACATAAAGTACTGTCATTCTTAAACAAAAGACTGAAGTAATAAATTAGTAAGAAATGGAATATTTTTGGGAGTTTGTCCCTGTAGTGCATGTGCTTTCCTTCCCTTGAAATGACTAATCAAAGACAGGGGGGAAAAAGAAATAAAATGGACAAATCTTTCTGCAGCATGACCTTATTTCCTACTCCAGATTGTGAACTTATACCAGCTTGTATTGGAAAAACTGAATCTGTGAACTTATACCAGCTTGTATTGGAAAAACTGAATCTGACCAGCCATCAGTGCTGTTTATTTTATCAGAAGTGCTTGTGTCCATACTGAATGTTGCAGCTTCATCTCTGAAGAGCCAGAAAGGAAATCTCTCTTGATTTCTTTCTCCAGAGAGTTCCATTACCAACAGCAGGAGACATGGCATTGCTTACAGCCCAGAGAACTGACTTCTTATCACAAAACCAAGTCTGCAGCAACTTCAGATTTCTCAAAGTTTAAGGATAGCAAAGTGTCCACTCAAGTGTAAAATGATTAAAGAGTGGGAAGAAATAGGTAAAAATATAAACTTTTAAAAAAAGACTTTATCTTATTTAATAACATTTTTGGAGAGTTATTTGTAATATATTGAAGTACATACTGACTCTCCAGCACTTCATCTAAACTAACTAATCTGAAGTAATGCTCTAGATATTTTACACTTGCATAATAAGATTCCCTAAGGACCTACATGCACCAAAGATACCTGGGGGAAGTTCTCAAATGGCAGCCTGACAGACAATCCAGATAGCATCAACCAGATGGGTTTCTTTCCCCTTCCCCATTTATTCCTATAGCCACACTGCAAACTTTCCCTGATGAAACCAAGGGAAATGGTTTTGACCTGAGCTTCTACATTAACATCCAATTAAAATCCACGATCTTACATACCTGCTTATAGATAAAACTAGTGTGTCTTTGGCATGATGGCACTCAAACAGGATCTGCTGAGATCTCTTTGCCAGCAAGCCCAACCTGCCTTAAATGTGACATAACACCAGCTGAAGTGCTGCCCCGAGAGCCCCGGCTGCTGTGGCAGTAGCTGTGTGCTCCAACACCAGCCCCAAGCAGAGCCTGCTGCACAGCACTGCTCCTGAGCTGGAGAAGCAATCCAACTCCTGGTACAGCAGGCTGGCAAATTCTCCTTCACATGAATCTCTCCTGTAGCAAACACCTCACACTGAGCAATACTCCAAAGCATCCTCAAGAACAGTGTAGTTGGCCACGCAAATTAAACTGCACAGGGTGTAGCATTTGAGGATCAAAATGACCAAAGAGGACAGTCACCTAGTGGCAGCAGCTGATCAGCTTTGAGATGCAGGACATGGGGATTCTCTACATTTAGAGACACTCTCTCCACTTGCTTTAGCCTCCCCAAGATGATTTGAGCAAGCTGCAGTGATCTCCAGCCACTGGTCAACAAAGCCTTCAGCCTGCAATATCACCATTCACAGCAAGACCAAGTAACAAGGGACAAGACTTACAGCTGCAGCCTCCTCTAATTTCTATTACTGTCCCTAAACTGTCCATTACAAGTTCTGTCCTGTCCCAGTCCTTATCAGGGGAAGTAGCAGCACACTGTGGGGAAGATCTTGGTGTCCCTCTCCTACTGAAAAGGCTTCACATGAAGGCCCTTCTCAAGGCTGCTTGTGTGTCTGGAGAATGTACATGACATGCCAGGCTCCAGCAGTGATTGACTGCTTGAGACAGTAAGGAGGAAATCTTATCTCCACCAAGCCCCAGGCAATGCTGGGCTCAGGGGTTGTATTTCATAATGCAGACATCCAACTCTGACAGTGAAACTGTCACCAGAAGTGGATCAGCAGTTCCAGGTATCAGAAGTATCACATTCTCTTTCTTTGCCCTCTCACAAACTGTCCATGGCAGCCTTGGACACTTCCCCTTCCCAAGACAGCTGTTTGATTGCTGACACCAGTGGGGTCTATTTGTTCAGCCAGGAAGGCAACAGGAGCGGATAAAATGAGCAGAATTGACAGGTATTACCACAAACACCTCTATCAGCCCAGCCAGGAACACCAGCAATGCAGGAATCTCCTGGTGTTTTGTGGTCAGACACTCCCAGAGGCCTGGCAGAATTGCCAAGATCACCTTCTGTCTGAACACCCCCCATACAGGGTCTTCAAAGGACATATGCAGGCTCTGTCCATCACCAGTGACTGTGGTGATTTTCAGGAAAAGGAAGTGTCAGCAAAGCAGGATCCTAACAACCCAGCTGAGACTCACTACTTTCCCTAAGACTGACAAGGTACAAAGGCAATATTAATGAGGAAAGCCACAGTAAAGTGGTGAACTGTATGAAGACTGCTGTGGGGTTTTTTTTTAACAAACAACATGGGCACCTTCTCAAGATGACTCCCTCTGTTGTCTTGCAAGAATGACATTGGAAAAGACGACTGCTTTCCCCATTGGAAAAGATGACTTTGTCAGCTGCTATTTATTACTAAAAGATTTGCTTCCCCAGCTCCTGCAATAAAAACCTAATTGCTTTATGGACTGAGAACAAAGAATCATGCATTCCTCCTCTGAAGTCTTCTCTTACATTCCTACTGAGTGAAATTCACTACTGAGAAACTCGTAACAAAAGTCTACCCAAGGAGGCAGCACTGGGCAGATGAACACCAACAACCTTTTTCCTCCTTTCCCCCCGACAGACAAGGATGCCTTGGGGTTTGAAGTATCCAGTAGACAGCAGCAGCAGCCCACTACCATCATCTGTAAAAAAGATAATTCTCTCTATTGTTTGCTGCTGGTTGCCAAAGATGGACCTTTGAAATCTGAACCAGTAATATCTTTAAGCATTACCTGGAATGAAATATGCCTGTAATCCAGAGAAGTTTTTTGAAGTTACTAAACTTGATAGCTATGTCCACTCCTAGAAGATAACATGGAGAACTAATAAAATTATTAAAGTACCTTTCTGCACTGCACCTGTACTTTAACTTGGGTTGTTCTACATGATATTCTATATCATTTGCATTCCATGTGCAGGTTTCTTTCCCAGAAGTGCTTTAATCTAAACAGACTATATGGATTTAAATCAAAACAGGCAGACGCGGAAATATGCTGGACATTACTAAAAGATATAGCTCACTGCATTTTTTTTTCTTTTTTACCATCAACCATAGAAAGCTTTATTCCAAGCCTGATCACACTTTCAGTTACAAAACACGTGCCAAAAAATAACAGTTAACACGCAAGATCTGCCATATTTCTACTTGCCTCTATTCTTATGCTGGACTTTCCACATTGAGGGATGGAGAATAAACCTCTCTCGTTTTTAACATAATGAATATACCTAAGGGTAGCAAATAAAGGTTTTTATTATTTTTAATTTCATTTCACAAATGTTTTACTTTCCCCAAGCCGCCATTTGTTAGTGCAACAAAGCGCACAGTGCGAGTTGCTGAGGTATACATGGTTAAACTGATTTCACCTTCAACCCAAACCGCAGTGTTTTCTCTCACTTTTTTTTTTTTAAAGTAATGAAAGCCATAGAGTCACTATTTCACATTTCTAAAAATAATTCCACTCTAGAGTAAAGAATTGTTTTGTAATAATGACAGGCTGTAAAAAGCAACAGCCTTATCTTTTATAACCCATAGAACTCCTGCTGTTCTTTTTTTTTTTTTTTTAAATATATTTTGTGCAAAATTAAGTTCTGCGTAGGTCTGTACCATAATTTGGAAAAAACTGTGTATAAAATGTACTTAATTTTTAAAAACAATCCCAACGTCAAACAACAGAGAAAGGAGAAACAGATCAGAGGCAGCTGAAGTTTTCACATGAGAAATTAAATATAGTATGTTCTTAAAGCTCCAGTAATACATTCTTCCAAAAACCAGAATGCACTTTGGTCATTATTAAACATTAGTACAGAGGCAAATAAAATACAAAACGCTTGTTTGTGTTGCTTTATATATAAAAATATTTTTATACCACATAAGTTTAAGACTCAATATTTCCAATCTTTCAAGAGTCTGAAGATTAGCAAACATAGGGCAATATCCACACTCCTGTCAACAACTACTTGTCATTTTTCAGTATGAAGCCAGTATTTTAGAAACATAGAATATAAGAATGCTTCTGCCTGGTGGTATTAATCCTCCCAAAATAATTTGTAGAAGGAAAGTTTGTTACAAGTTTCTTAATTCCACAGGGATGGACACATTCTTTTTGTCACATTGAAGAACCACGAGTCAATATGACTGGTCCTTGTGGGAGGCAGAGGGAGAGGTGTTGGAAACCCCAGCAGAAAGCACATGGGAATGACACCTGCTGGGGAGGAATGGGAGTTATTTCAAGACACAAATCTGCAAATACCAAGCTTTGTAGCTCTGCTGCTCACTAGAGCAACTTGTTCTTTGTGTTTAATTGTTCTTAAACTTCAATGTGGTATGAATGGCATATACTATAGTGTACAAGAGGAGAGCATCTATCTATCTTTTGCTCAGTCATTCAAAGCATTCCTTTCACCAGTAAACAGTGCTTGTTTAAATAGTCAACTTCAACAAATAATACATACTGCTCCATAGTTCACCATAATATATCCCAATTAATATACATTTATATGTATAAAGTTTCTCATTAAAAGTAACAATAAAAAGTGCACATGCACAGTCAGAGCTGTGCAGAACAGCCCAGTATTTCAAATAAATACAATATTTAGTTTTTATCAAAATATCATACAGCATGGTAACCATTTACAATTATTGCTCTAATAAGTGTGTTATCAAAGAACACTTGTTGACTTCTTGTATAATACCTTTTTAATATCCCAGGATATTTAAACTGCAGCCTATATGAGTTTAGATCCTGGAATTACTCAAAATATTAGAAATTCCCACTTGTTTCTAATAGTAATACAAAACATTTTTGCTACCTGTCATACTGTATTGTCAGTACTTTATTTTTTGAGTGTGTCTCACTTTTCTATTGCAATCAAGCACCTATTGACATCGCCCTCATAAATGACTGGTGCAAATCAAATACTCTAAGCAATTTTACCACACTATCAAAAATCAAATGACTTCCATATAGTGTTACTGGTAACTAAAAATGTCCAGCATTGGCTTAGCTTCAACAACAGAGCAATTTAGTGTAATGGAATTTCAGGATTTCAAACTCTCAGACACACAGTTTTTGACCTTTCCTAAATGGGATCCTTTCCAAAACTAAGCAAATAATTTGAAAATAAAACATAAATGTCAACTAAAACAAACATAAACCAGTGAGAAGATGAAATAAATACAAAGATTGCACAAGACAGATGTAAACACTTCCGTTTTCCAAATGACTTCCTTGAAGAGGTTGTAGCTTCTGAAATAGATTCAGTGGCTGCTGTGAGGCAGTTTTGTCCATCAATGAGCTTTTCTGTAACACTGTGTTATTTCATCTTCTTTCTATACTGTCAAGATTTGATCTTCCAGAGCTGAAAAAATTCAAGCAGTAAATCAACTTATATCTCAAATTATTTCTGTTTACCAGAACAACAACACAACCACGTTTTTTCTTACTGGTTTTGCTACATATTCTAATGACAGACAATAAAAAAGATTTTACATCCACTTACTTCTAACAAGAAAAAGATAGTAGATGTAAGCAAACTTAATGGCCAATAAAGGGCTTTGAAACAACTACGCTTACGCCTCATAACCTGAATCTTGAAATAGTTTCCAGAGTTTGCAGCTCAGGGTGGGCTGGAGAGAAGGATCTAAGGGGACAGTCCTTCAGCAGTGACAAGCCAACACTTGGTCACAGCAATGCCATTCTTACTGCAATACTTCCCTGCACAGCAAGACAAGGGTAGCCTGCTCTGTCTGCCTCCCTTACAGAGCTACAGAATCAACAGTGAGGAGTTCAAGAGAGAAATCAAATCTGGGATATGAAGAAAAGGTAAGGAAAGTCTTGTATTTATGTGTTCAAGTTATTAATGTCGAAGAATTCTTGTAATTAAATGTCCTGAATGAAGTTACAAAGCCACAAAATGAAGGAAAAAAAAGTTTAAAGGGCTGCTCTGACAAATACATCATTATTGTTCTGACACAGATTTAATTTAATAATTTAGCAAGTTTTCAAACGATACATCTTCTAGTTAGCCTGATTAAGAATTAACTATGCTTTATTATGTGTTCCATCTATAACAATATGGTAAAAAAAAAGGATGCTTCTCAAGTATTTACCTTTAGATTAAATCCAAGCAAGTCACTGATGACACCAGAAACAGCTGACAGGATGACAACTTGGGTGATGTTATAAAGCAGTGGATTCATTGTAAGCCCATATAACCTAAAAGGACTGTCCAGTTCCTAGTCAGGCAAAACAATAGCATCATTAAAAACCAAAAATGACACAAAAGGGGTTTTGTTCACATATGTATTGAGCAATATTAGATACTTTAGGAAGTCTTCAAGTCCCAGTGGAGTAAAACATTCTCCTATGATTCTGCATATCAAACACAAAGTGCAGTAAAATATCCATCACAGTAACTGAATGTTGACTGCTGTAGTCTAAACAATTCTTAAAATAATTGGAGGCTACCTGTGTACAGTATCTACCAAACTGCTCATGAAGCCAAGAAAATAAAGAGCTAGGAGCCACCAACTCCAAATTCCTTACATTTTCCAGAAATCACCTTCAATGTTGAAAGAACTGACAGGCAGCAGAACCACAAAAAGTAAGAAAAGATATATTTTTATAATGACAGAAGAGTACCTCAGGACTATGAATATTAACAAAAATGTCTTACCAATTGCCATTTTCTTCCTTTCCCATTAATTTTGAAACTAATAGCTGATTAATACAGCCAGAAAAGGATGATAAAAGAAAAAAACACTAATAATCATTAGACTGCCAATACTTTACTCTTTCTTTAATTGGAAGTAACAAAAAATTAGCCCAAAATTATCTGCAACAAAACTTCAACAAAAAAGCTGTTTTACCGATTTTCAATTATTGGTGTGTGAATATAGTCACCCAAACTTTTCTGGCCTAGAAATATGTCAAATAAAGGAAGGAAAAAGGAGTTTTAAAATATAACAGTGTATTATATAAAGTCCACCAACAATCACAGCTTTAGTAATTTATATTTTCTAGCTTTAAATTCATCTTCATCCCTCTCCTGCATTACATCCTGAGCCTTGAAAAAGGCCTTATAAACCAGTTCTTAAAAATGAAGAATTTCAAAGCTATGATTCTTCTTTCAAAAAGATGAAATAAGAATGAACAATCTTTTCATTTAGATGTAATGTCGTATAAAACTCTGCTGCAAATACAAAAGATACAAAAGACTTGATTCTGAAAAGGACAGCAGAGAAATTCTGCAAGGAAAAAGTTTTTAGATTTTGGATTCATCTTACCAATTTTGTGAGTAACAAAACAGTAAGAATATTCAACAGAACCTAGTCTTTATAGAAGTTTAAAGACCAAACCCATCCAAAACCAAATTTAAAAAACCCTGAGCCCATTTAGCTACTGGGCATGAAGTATGTAACTGTGCTGATCACCAACAACCAAGAATTTATTTAAAGCTCATAGTAGGTAGCTTGGAAATCTCACTTTTTGGTGTGTTCTCACAGTAACTAAATGATGGCCTGGGTCTGGGATTTGTGCCACAAAAGCTAAGTTCCCCAATGGAAAAGGCTGAGTTGATACACTTTTGGCAAGAGGAAAAGATGAACATTTTTTCTGAAACATCGAGAAGAGCATGAAAAATTTAGACCAAGAGTTGATCAGCATCCAACCTACCCACATTCCATAGCACACAAACACTTCAGCTCACGAGATGACACCCTGAACCTGTTGGGCTTTGTCTATTCTTTCCAGTCTCTCCTTGAATCCAGATAACCTTTGTGCATCCACAGTGTCCTTTGACCACCCCATGCGTTGAGAATACTTCCTTTGGTTTGCTCCACAGCCAGGTCCTGAAAGCCTTGCAGTCCCTTATTCTTACACCAGGAGACAGTCACTGATTTAGTCAGGCTCTCCTTATTGCTGCAGCACAGCTCTCAAGCATTTGCTTTGTCAGCTCTGAGTCCTTGCTGACTCCATCAGTCCTCTCGTGGAAAGTGCTGTGTAACCTTTTGGGGAGGCGGGGACCAACACACACCTTGCTCGAGGTGTGCTGGTGGGAGGAATTACTCATCTAACTAGAAGAAATACTCTGATCTCAGCTGCTGGATGGCTAAATTAAACAGAGTTTTAACTTCATTTTACAGGCTGCTCCCTAGCACATGGGAATCAACAGGCTAAGGGACCCAAATTCAGTATGTGGTAGAGTGAGGCCACAAGGTCTTAAATCACCTCTGGATTGACACTCAGAACAGACAATAAAATTGCATCATTTATTTCTCAAGTGTTCATCATCCTGACCACCCTGAAGCACCCTCTCTCACACTGCTAATACACAGCTAAAGAATAAAACTTACTGGATGTAATAATAATTTGCAATCCACAATGACAGCAACATAACAACAGACTGCAGTGTATGAACAAGCAGCATCCCTGTCAAAGAGGCACAGGGCAAATTTAAACAAAGCACACACAGCCTGCAGAAGTAACACAAGTGACTCTTTAACCAATCTATTCTAGTTCTTTTTTATAATATGGGAATATCAGTTTAATTCTTACCTTCAATAACTTAGTAGCAAGCTTTAAAACATTGTTCACTAGTGTCAGTTCTTCCTTCTTATTAGGCTTTTTCTCCATTTTCAAGTACAAGTTTATCTGATTTAAAACAAAAACACAAGTATCACCACCTACTCAGAATTTAAATAAATTAATTTGGAGCTATTTAATATTTCAACAATGTGATTACTCAGCAACCATATGACAAAACTGCAATGACATTTCTGCAAGCAAGCAAACTTTTTGTTTCCTTTTTAATATTCAAGAACAAGTACTGGCTCAGCACCATAGGAAAATACAATGCTTTATGATATAAAAAATTACATTTGACATTATTATGGCACCAACTTTGAAGTTTAGTCTGATCTATAAATTAGGCATGAAAAACCACCAACATAGGAAGGCTTTACATAATTTCTTTTCTTCATTTAAGGGTTGCCTGAGGTTTGACAATTCATCCCCAGAAGGTTTTTATACTAGTGGGCAGACCTTACAAGACTTAACATCCTCAAAAGTTATTGAACAGAATGAAATGCTAAACCATAACTCTGCTAAAGTGTAATTTCTTTTAAAAGATTCTAGTGTAATTTAGTACTTCATGAGCACCTTGAGTGCAGAAAATCAATCTTTCCAGTGCCTTGAAATATTTGAAAAATTATTAAACTCTTCATTGCTGTAGGAGAACAGCATATTGAACATTTCAATACTTTTGTGATGCAGACTTTTTTAGGTCATTATTTCTGAGAAAGTTAAGAGTTCACATTAGCTCTCTTTTGGCCTTTTAGCAATTTTGAAACATCAGCTTTCATTCTCAAACAACCTATCTTTGATATCCTAGATCAGACAAAGGCTAGTTTTCTTTTCTATTGCATAACCAAAGCAAATCAAAGGCAAAAATGTCTTGAAAAGCCACAAGCTTTTTATTTTAGGATGAAAACCTTCAAAATAAAAAAAAAATTAATTTAGCAGCATGCTGAAGTAGCCCTTCAGATGATACTTACCTGACTACAGAAAGGAAGTGATGCTATATGATGCTATGATATATTTAACCACCTCGTTGTATGGTGGTTATTGAAATAAGGGCCATAGACATCTAAAACAAGTAACAGATTATCAGATCTCCCTACATGACTACTGTAAGTTTCTTAAACAGGTTAAAAATCAAAATCTATGCCTCATATATTCCAAGGCATTTTAAGATCCTGAACTATTACCATAGCATTTTAAATTAAAATCATGCTTTCAGAGCCAAAGAGATTCCAATCTTTAAAGATAAAAACATTGATTTCAACAATGCAAGATTTATAAGCAGGACTAAACAAAAAATAAAGGCTCTAATTAGTAACTCTGAAAACCCTAGGAAGATTTAAAGAAATGATTAATTATTGTGATTTCCTTAATTTCAATAACAAACTTGGCATCAGGAAAAGAAGTCTGTATGCACAGTCATCTACCACACCTATTTTGAGATTCAGAATTGGCAAAATGACAACTATGGTCAGACCATACGTTCTATTTTGCTCACAGATTTATAAGACCAATTAAAAACACTTTCAGAAGGACCTGAAAAATTACAATCAAACAGCATAAAATAAAAAAAAATCCTTTCAGTTTCTCATCACGACTCTTAATCACAAAATTCATAGGTTGAATATAAAGCACAAAGAAAAGCCTGGAACTTCGCTGGCAAAAGTTGAATTTTCAATTTCATCTTATCTGTGGAGCATTTAAATTGTATCTGGGAGTTGAGATTCATATGTCTTTCTTTGTTCTATCATTGTACTTTCCTGTTTGTTTTGAGGTTTGTTCTCTTCTCAATAAGCCTAAATAACTGTAGTGAGCCATATGCCAGGACACTGGATCAAATAAGCTTTTTTAGATTGAGTGTCAGTCAGTTCTTTGGGCTTGACCTTTCTTGGAAAGCCAAGATGTTAGACTCCCATGAGTCTGTCTCAAGAACACTGTAAATATGCTGTAGTACCCAGCTCTAGATCAAATGAAACCACTCTAAAATGAGTCCTACCCAGACTGAAGTGTATCCTTTTAATTTTCTGAGAAACAATTATGAACTCTATTTTGGTTTTCATTTCATAAAGCCCTCAGGCATTTTTGAGGGAAAAAAACTTGTAACAGGCTAAGCTGCTTTCAAAGCAAAGTGCCTGACGATGTAACACTTCTTTAAGTTCTGAGGACATACAGAAAGTGTTTCTTCCCATATCCATGCTAGATAAAAATGTTCAAACATTGACTCCCAGGAAGAGCACAGTATAGAAACCTATGAAAGCAAAATAAAGGCTTGACAATCTCTCTCCCCTTGCTCTCTGCACTTCGAGAAAATAATACCCTGAACACTTCCCTCCATTTTCATTCCAGAAAAAGCAGACAAACTTCACTGGACATTGAGCTATTTGTATTCCGAGGATCAACAGAACAATGGAAAATTCTCCAGGCTCAGGAACTCTGAGAGGTTTCAGACTGGGGCAAATATTTCATTCAGGACAAGACAGAGGGACAGTCAGGCTTCTCAGTGTCCAACCTTATCTTCAGTAAAGGCAGAATGAGTCATTTATATCATCTGTCACAGGCCTCACATCCTGACTTTGGGACACACAGTGTAGAAGATTTTATTCTCCTAGTTTAACACATTTTCTGTAGGAAACCTGTGAAGGTTTCTGGAACTGTCTATTTACCTTGCCCTGAAAGGGTTGTTTTGTTCCAGTGTGAAACTTCAGAAGAAAGAGACCTCTCTCTAGCCTAACACTAACTGAACATGTTTAGCTTGGAAAACTACCAGCAGTGCCAGGTAGAGCAGAGAGGGAAGTTTGAAGCACAAACACCAACCAGAACATTCCTAAGAAGAAACATACATAGACACAAAGCCAAGCTTGAAAAATGACTGAAAAAAAATATTTCTAATGAGTCCAGAAGAGGTCACATGTAATCCATGCAACCTGGCAGTCCTAAGCTATTGGACTGGAAACAGCAACTCACTTCATAGAGGGTTAAGTTTGTTTTCAAATCTTTTACTCATCCATCCAACACTGAGATTCCAGGTTTTTTTTCATTTTTAAAAACTATTTTTTTATGTTGGTGTTCTCTTAGATGTTAAATTACATCAAAGGAGATGGTACCTCTAAGGCCAATCACTTAATGAGAAGTTGGGATAGAGTCAAACATTTATCTCAGAAACTGAACCAAAGTTCAGCTGCTTCACTTCCCCATAATTCCCTAACCCAAACTATTTTAATAAATCTACAAGGCCTGAGACCTACCAGATGAATAAGCTGTTTAAATATAAAAACACAGGTCTATACAAATTCTCACCTGCTCAGTAAGTAATATTGAGGTATTGCTGTACTTTTTACTTGTTTCAGATCCAAGAGTAACAAATCTTAAGAGAAAAAGGGTTAGAGAAATGCACCAAATTACAAGTTCCCAGTTGTAGTGACAATCAAGGAAAATCTCATGCATGTGAAGTAGCTGAAAAAAAAGAGAAAATAAATGAAAATTTAATTTGAAATAATAATTGCATTACAATACAATAAAATAGTTAAGTATCTCTACAACTTCAAGAAGCACATCCCAGTAATAAATACATGGAAGGTTTTTAGGCCTATAAAATTTTACTCTTAATTTTAAATCAACATTGTATCAGAGATATGAGGTCTGAGAAAAGTTAAATAAAAAAATACACTAAGGCAATTTTAAACTCCTGTTTAAACTTGCAAAGGTGCTACATCGCATAAAAAATACACTCTCACAGGTACTAAATTTTATGTAATTATTATTAATTATTAATTAACATTATTAATAAAATACTTATAGTTAGCTAGCATGCAAACACAATAGAGTTAATTAGAAATTGGAAAGAAAACACCAGAAACAATTCAGAAGATCCCCTGTATTTTGAAACAGAAGCTCAAAGACAAATTTTAAGCAACAATAATCTTCTTTAAACATAGACTTGCTTATGAAAAGATTTTCCACTAGAGGGCAGGCAAATATAGCCAACAAGCCTGTTTCTCACAAAAAGCATCAACCAAGGTCAGTATCAACTGTCTTTGCAGAAGTGTGTTTTGATGCAAAATGAAGAAAAAAAAGAGTGTTCTAAAAACCACAATGAAAAATGAAGGAGGACACAGATTTAAAATATAACAGTGGTATCACAGAATAGCCTGAGTTGGCAGAGATACACAAGGATCACTGACTGAGTCAACTCCTGGTCCTGGAGTTGACACCCCCAAGAATCATACTGTCCTGGGGTAGAATCCACCACTTGTCCTCATTAGACTCCAGACCATTGGTGATTGCTCTAATTTATTGCAACAAAATTATCTTTTGCTATTACAGAAAAACATTCTAAAGTAGATGAAATGACAAAACAAAACGGAGCTCTATTCCAAAAAGCTCTAACAGCTATTACTGGTTTTTTCACTGGTGTCTTTTAACTTACAAGAAATCACCATGCAAAAGGCACTCAAAACTGTTTTAAAAACTATTGAAGTCATAGCTGTTTCTCTACAAGTAACGTTTCCTCACCTGTGCACAACAGATAAACACAACTGAGATAGTCAGCAGGAAGGCAGATGAAACTATGACATCCACTGAGCGCTGAGGACCTCGACGCTGAAAATGCAGGATATGCACATGTGAGTGAAACCCCACCCAGCCAGCACTGGTATTCAGCATAACCACTTAGAATCACACTGTTCTTCATTGGTTATTTCTCAGCTGAGTCAGTTCCCTACACACCTGTCTCTGACCACTTTTTTGTTAGCTACATTATTACAAATGTTCCCAGCGGCACAGGAAAAGGTGGAATATACAAGTGTGGTTACAAGGAAAGAAGGGAAGACATTCCACAATCATATGCAGAAATTTAATACATCCAAACTGCATTCTCTTATCCAAGTGATGTTATCCTCCTTTCACCCCACCAGCACCATACTAAATTTTGTTTGCTTATACTTGCTGCTTTCCATGCTCTCCAGCCTCCACACCATGATTCCTTAATGCTTTCACAAATCTTTTTCTGCTTGTATTAACTATTGATAGGAGATTTCAGGGATCAGAAAGTCTTACAGATAATACTTGGGCACAATTCTAGCTTCACCTGGCACTCACACACTCACAGCACAAATACACAAGAACTGTCTTGCTTTATAAATTCTTTGTGTTAACAACACCAACTGATGAAACTCTTAAAATAAGATATTGTCAGTATTAGACTACAAGTGATCACTTTTTACCCAACATATTCACATAACTTTTCAGCTGGCATTACTAAAACAAGACTCCAACTCTGAACACACTCAGGTTTTAATCCAAGGTGAAAATCACGCATTAACTTTCTCAAAATCTGTCTGCCTGCACACACTGCTGGCCCAGAGTCACAAAACTGAAACATATATGGGCCATATGCACCCATAGTAAGTGCACAGGAGGAAATACTCAGCCTACAACACCAACCTTCTATCAGCAGCATAGGAGATATTTTATGTCAGAATATAAACATAAATTATTTAGAGATGTTTAAAATTAATTAAATGTGTTAAAATTTTATTAAAGCAAAAATATACATGATTTTACCTTTAGATAGGACCTGAGAGAAAGCCACATTTTTATATTCTGCACTTTCTTCAAGCGGAAGTGAGGTACCTCTGATTTTCTTGCCCTTCTGGCAGATGTTAGATGACCAAAAAGTTTGGCAAAAAGTAACCTCTGCATAAAAAAAAAATTATCTCAACTGTTAAATGATTTTCAGAGGTACTAAAAAAATAAGAGAAAAGGCTTCACTAAATATGTCAATGTAATGTACAATGTACCAGTGTAAACTATGCTAATATAAACCAGAAGTAAATGCAGCATATTATTGAAGAGAGGAAATACACTACAACATTTTAAAAGTCTCCACATTCTAATGATTAACAAAATTTAGTTACACTCTGAGTTCCTTTCTTCAAATTTTAGAAAACAGATCTGCCATGCTCTTAAAATTTGGGAAAAAAAAAAGCCAATTATTTGCATTAGAGATTACCTATATCAGAGTTCCCTTCAACTCAGAAATCATTATTAGAAGCAGGTTAATTCTATTCTACTATATTACATCACATATTTTGACTCTAATTTGAGAATAGAAAGAATCAAAATGTTTCTTTTGCAGACAGTAAGTACTTATATGCTGCAGCTAGTAAGGTTGCTCTCTGAAGTTTTAGATAGCAAGCAATGGTGTAGAACTTCAGAGAGCAGCTGTCACCATCTCCAGCTACAGAAATCATCAAATGCAGGCAGGGCCCTGGCCAGGGATGGACAGAACTGTTTTGAATTTCCCATCCCTGGGAGTGCTTAAGGCCAGGTTGGATGGGGCTCTGAACAACCTGGCCCATGGCAGGAGGGGTCAGAACTGGATGATCTTTAAGGTCCCTTCCAACCCAAACCAGTCTATGATTTTGTGAATTGAAGGTTTTTAATGAAACACTCTGGACATTTATAGAGCTCTTTTCCAGAAAAGACTTCTCCTTGTGGAAACCTGAAACAAACTGGGACACGACTAAGCACTGGGTTAATGCATTGAGCCAGTTTTCCCCCAGAAATTCTCACCAGGAAAAAAAAAATCCCACCAACAAAAAAAATCTTTTAGCTTCAGAGACTTCAGTCCACTGGAACTGAGTCATCTCCTAAACTGCAAGCCCACTGAAGTGTTTGTCATCACTGATCTATGACTCAGAGCATGCTGAAGAAAACAAGTTTAAAATATCCACGAAGTCAAAAAACGCAAAACACACATTAAATCATGGTTTGCTTTAGATGAAGTCTCTTGATGTGCTGGCCATACCTGTTTATATGTTCTCTCTGCCACACAGAGCAGAAAAAAGAAAATCCACACTAGAGACACCCGGACCACAAAACTTATGATAACCATTGAGAGAACCAGAACATCTCCATCTGATCCAAACGCAGTCATGCAAAGCTCAGTGGCAGAATGTGCAGCCAGTTGCTCTAAATCTTTAGCTTGGGAAAGTCGAAAGACAAAGGGCATTAAACCCAAGATTAAAGATATGACATTTCCAAAAATCTGATAGCCAATTCCTGGTATATAGCTGTTCACCTAAAAAAAAAAAAAAAGAAAACAAAGTATATATTTAATTCCGGAATGTCATTAGTTCAATAAACAAAACATGAATGTTTTTAGTTTATCACAAAGAACACTTTATAATCTGGTAAATTGTATGAAAACTTCAACCAATCATCTTCCTGTTTTACTAAAACCTGGTTTTATTAAAAAACCTGGAAGTCCTCAAAGAGCACCTAATGCACAAGAACCAAATAAGACAAATCATTTATTAATCATAACAAAACACTGCAGCTAAACTCCAGTGCAAACTCTTGCATTAAAAATTTACTGAGTGCTGAATTAGCCAAGTGGGCCAATCAGACTGGGCTGCTTAGATCCTGTATGTTGCTCCTATTTCAGTTTGGTTTAGGTTGTATCCTTTTTAGTGGAATCAAAGTGTTTACAGTGCAGATGGGACTCCAGTTCTGTTGTGCTGGCTATGGCTTGCTGAGTTTCTTCTCTGCTGTGTATTGCATCCAAACCTGTAAAGACTCTGAGTCAGGCAGAGATCAGAACTAGGTTTGTGAGTAAGTTGCTTTTTAACAAGTTGGAGAGAGTGAGTATCAACTTGTCAGAACTAGTCAGAGTTTTCTTCAGCTATGCTTGGATTTTATGAGCAACCTACAAAATACCCACGTTGTCTATATTGAAGCAGAGCACATCAATTAAATGCATTTTCAACTGTTTCCTGGAGAGGAGTACTAGGAAAAAGGAGGGAGGACTAGTGAGAACATCCCACTCATCCTCTTAGAGATTTGCCTGCTAAAGAGGAAAGCTTTCTTTTCTAATCCTAACTTTAGCATCTAGATACTCAGATCTGTATATTCCTAACCCAAGAATAAATTACTTGTTCATTGAAATCAAGGAGATAAACTCATATATTCATAGCATCTATCAATAAAACTGAGGTTGGCTATGTGAGCAAGCACCTAACAATGCAAACACCTTTTATTGTCCCAACACTGAAGATCTGATAGCTCTTTAATCTAGTAGTAACAAGTAAATCAGAGTGATGTAAGCCATAGAACAATAATGTGAATAACTGATACTTAAATAATAACATGAACAACAAAACAAACAAATTAAAAACCCACAACCAACCAACAAAAAAACCAAACCAAAACAACCAAAAAACACAAAAAACAAAAAACACAACAAACAAAAACCACAACAGACAAAAAAACCCAACCAACCATAAACCAAGCTTGGTAGTGATAGTGGCAATAGTGGTAGTGCTTAAACTTCTAAATACAATATTTGCATAAAGTAAAGGAAATACTCACTCTGTTCATTATCATACCACTGATTTCAAGCACAGACATATCTGCTTTCTTGCAGTCATTACCCTCCCATACAATTGCACTTATTTTTTCTAGTCCTGGATTCAAACTGTGGATCCAAGGCAAATGACTCTGGGAAAGACAAAGAATATCTTTCATCAGAAATAAAAATCTATTTTCATGTCAATATGCCTTTATCAGCAATATACTAACAAATTCCCTCCCTGAAAAAAAACCAAATACAAAACAATCAAAAAACCAAACCAAAAACTCCCCCCAAAAAACCAAAACAAAGAAAACTACACCAACAAAAAACCAAAACCCCCAAACAAACACACACCAAAAAAACCAAACCAAAACACTTTATACTGACACAAATACTGCTATATAGCATTTACTTCTACTATATGTTAACCTCATTCCTCAAAATCATCCTGTTCTTTTCCAAGAAATAGCTGTGAGAACAGAAATCTCTCCTTCTCTATATTCCATTTTCTAATTCAGATGAATTAATGGGATTAAGGATTTATTGGCTTCTTTTTCACTCAAACATACTGAAGAGAGAAATATGAAAACAAAGTTCTACTTATGTAATTTTTAATTCTGACACATTTAATATTTTTTTATTTGCCCCCAACATTCTGAAAAGCACTCTTCTCAGGTAAAGCCTATGGGGAAATGGGTTTTTTTATTTGCTCTTTATGGTATTTGTACACTTCACAATCCTTGTTGTGCATAAAGACCCCACTGTGCAGACTGTATCTGGCCAGCCTCAAAGGGCAGTAGGTGTCTCATCACTACAGGCAGCTCCTAGAGCCAAGCAATCCCAGGTTAATCTTCTAATGCAATCAAGGCTCAGGGATCTTTTTTTCAAACCACAGAGCCAAGGGAGAACTAAAGGATATGGAAAAAATGTTGAGGTGACAAGTACTGCT
>VWYO01006057.1:6049-19690 GCA_013400275.1 Rhadina sibilatrix
GAGGGATGGTGTCCCCTCAGTGCCACAGCCTGGGAATGGGAATGAGGGATGGTGTCCCCTCAGTGCCACAGCCTGGGAATGGGAATGAGGGATGGTGTCCCCTCAGTGCCACAGCCTGGGAATGAGGGATGGTGCCCCTCCAGTGCCACAGCCTGGGTGAGACTGGCAGGGAGGGATGGTGTCCCCTCAGTGCCACGGCCTGGGAATGGGCAGGGCAGTTGTTCCCACTCACCCTCCTGGCTTGGTTATGGCTTTGGCCAGCTCTGCCCGCTCTGCCCCAGGGCTTGGAGCCTTTGGAGGTTTTGAGTCACAGTCTGCAGAGCTTTTCCTGAGGACAAACCAAAGGGAAAAAGCAGCATTAGGAAGGGGCCAGGAAGCAGGAAAGAACAGGCTGCACTCAGCCACTGCTGTGCTGCCTTTCTGCTCTGAAAACAGGGGTGCCTCTACTGTCTGCAAGCTGCTGGGACAATTTCCTGTCACCAGGAGAACAGGACACAGGATTAGGGAATCACTTCCCCAGCAGCTCTCACCACTGAGCAGGAGCTGCAGGGACCACCCCCCACCTCTCAGCCTGGACCTGTCACCAGGGGAAGATGCAGAGCCCAAGATCTGCAGCAGGAATAGCACCAACTGCAGAGCCTGGAGACCTCCCTGAATGAGCAGGGATTGTGGGGTCTCTCCCAACCACTCCAAACCCCACCCAGCCATGCCTCCTCCAGCACAACAGTCCCTCCACATGCCCAGAGTCCTCCCCACCTTACCCATCTCTCCCACACAATCCTCCAGCACAGCTGACAGCTCAGGTAAGCTCAGGCACTTCAGGGAAGGTGGCCACCCTTCCAGCACTGCAAGGACAGGGACACAGTTAATCCATCTGCAGCTCTCTGGGACAGAGCACACAAGGGCACAGTTCTGCTGGGAAGCATCCCCAGCCAAAAGGATTCCAGTTAGGGGCTCTGAATCCCATAGAAGAGAGCTGGAGCTGCCTGTGCCAAACTGAGGAGTTCTCTGGCAATTCTACCACTTAGGAATTTATGTTTTTAGACTGGCTGGGTTGTTATTAAGAGAATCTCAAAGGGATTAAGTGTAGGGGACAGAAATCAACAGAAATTGACTTGTCTCACTTCTAAGACACAGGCAGCAAAAAACAGATCACTAGGAAGATGTCACAGGCAGCAAGATCAGATAATCTCAGAATCATGGAATGGTTTGGGTTGGAAAGGACCTTAAAGCCCATCCCCTTCCACGGACAGGGACACCTTTCACTAGACCAGGCTGCACCAACTTCCATTCAGCCTGGCCTTGAGCACTTTCAGGGATCATTTACCAACTCCTAGGGATAAGGAGATGCTGGGTCAGGCCTGCTCAGCCAGAGAGGTTTGTCTCATGGATCCAACAGCAAAATTCCCCAAACTGGGTTATGGAACCAACCACACCTCCTGGTTCAGACCCTGTCCCAGTGCACAGGATGGTAACAAACCCAATGTGCAGCCATGGGCCCCTGAAGCAGGGCTGTCACTGGGGCCTGTGCTACAGCTCTGCACTTTTAGCCACAAACACCTGCCAGACCCCAAACCTCACTGAGAAACTCTGCAAGTTCCACTCCAAATGCCCCGAGAGCTTTAAATGCTCCTCCTGAGCAAAAATTAAACTCACTCAGAGTTCGGCTGTTCTTCCATTCCCAACTGTCTGACTTTAAGCAAGGAAAGAGACAATCAGGGGATGTGCCCTGGGCTCTCCTGGAGCTCAGCCCAGCCCTGCAGCTGGAGCTGCTCCTCACCTGGGCGCTCCCCGGGCCGCCGGCTCTCCCCGGTGCCGCGCTGCTCCGGCGCCGCATCGCCCGCCCGCTCCAGCCGGGAGGACAGCTCCGCCTGGCAGCTCCTGCCAAAGCCAAAGCACAGCACAGCCATCGTCAGCAGGGCACGGGGACACGCTGGCAGTGCCACTGCACACTCCTACAGCCTGCAGTACCTTGCGTGGGGTGCCCGGGCAGCGCCTCTAAGGCCCTGGGGTACAACCTGCTCCTTGCTGCTTTCCCGGGAAGAGGAAGCGGTGCCTCAGCCCGAGCTCGGGGCGCTGGCACTGCTCAGCTCCCAGCCACTGCTCCCCATTGGCAGCCACAGCCAGCTCTGCCCCGTTCACAGAGGAGCTGTGGGGGGACAAGACAAGGAGGGGCCGGGGTGAGCAGCGGGAAGCCCAAGCCAGGGGCTGTGCCTGGTCTGTGTGAGAATCAGGCCCGATCCAAGGTTTCTACTGGGCAAAGGAAAGGACCTCAGGTAAGGAGTGAGGGGCACCCAGGGTCTCAGGCTGTCGTCACCATCCCACCAGTTCAAGCAGTCTATGTTCAGAGCATGGCAGGGCCCTTCTGCAGCAGCCTCAGCTCCTCAGTCAGGGGGATAAGTCAGGCTCTGCCCCCTGCAGTGGGAACACTGCTTTGCTGGGCTTCTGAATCCAACCTAGCTCACCCTGGCTTGGCAGCAAGCAGACCCCACTCCCTTGGGCTAGGATCCATAAGCAGCAGGATTTATGCCACTTTCAGGGATGTCCCTGTTGTATCACTGGACAGAACAAGGCCCATGACAGGAGTCCAACGGGGGCACAGAGAAAAGCACCGTGAAGGCAGTAAAAGGAGCATCAGGAGGTGGGACAGGGCAGATATTCTGCCAGCTGTCACACAGTTGCAAGAAAAGTATTCTTCACTTGTGAGTCACTGCACATTCTTTGTTAGGATATGGGTTAAAAACTCCTTTTTGTATTCACCTGATCACCAAGTTTTACCCTGGGCACTGGATAAGCACAGTCTTGGCCTTTTAGTTGCTTCTGGTTGAAACAGGAGCACCCCCAAAAAGGCCACTTCCAGCTCAAAGCTGACCAAAGCTTCACATGTGCTCCTGTGGCTTTCCACTAGGGAAAGTCAGGCAGGATCCAAATGTGTTCAGGTGCCAGGTGAGCTCTGCTGCCTCACCCTGAGCATCACCTGTAAGGCTGACAATATGACCCCAAATCCCATTTCCCAGCAGTCTCAGTGGGAATTACTTACTTGATCTGATCCAGCAGGACTCCGGCATCCTTGGTGATGGCCTGAGCCTCTCTGAGCTGGCCCTGGATGGCATTCCAGGTCTCATCCCGCTCCATCAGACAGCTCTCAGCCACGGCACGCAGCTTCTGCTCCTGGCACACCTGGCCCTTCATCACCTGCACCTCTTCACACCTCTGCAGCAGAGCACACTGGGGATCAGGCTGGGAGCACTGAACATCTGCTGCTCTCGAGTCCCTGCTATTTTAATGCCTTAGAGGCAGCCAGAATGTTCCTTTGCAGTGGGAAAGGAAGCTGGATGAAGCTTGTACACTGAGTACAGCCCCACAGTTACAATTCCCCCTTCCTGTCTGTTAACAAAGTTACTTGTGAGTTCAAATTTCCCAAACCAACATAGTCTGTTCACTGATAGCTGCACACCTTCACCATAAAAATGACACTGCTGGGAAAGAGTAGGGATTGGATTCCTGCCCCTGGTTCCTATAGTTCTCACTTGGATGGGAAACAGACACAAAAGGTGAGGAGTGGGTAAGCTGTACTTGTGGTGTACTTGACACCAAGCATGTCCACCACAAGTCGTGGCTTAAGGTGAAGGGAGAACATCAGAGGCACAACCAAAAACACAGCACTGATCACTTCCTGCAGGGTGTAGAGCCCTGAGGAGCTGGCAGCAGCCTCACCTTGTGCAGCTGGATGGCCAATTCCTGCATCTCTGCTTCCAGCCGATCGGCGTAGGCCAACTCCAGCGCGTCGCTGGGCGGGCGGGCGCTGCTGTGCCAGCGCGCGATGGCCGAGGTCATCTTCCTCTTGGGGCCAAACAGCCTGGGGGGATGGAACCAACAGGGGTCAAACCCTGCACCACCTCTCCCCGAGCCCAACAGGATGCCATCAGGACCTCTGCAGTGTCCTGGTCTCTCCAAGGTACTTCCAGAAGCAGGAGCGTGTTACAGCCAGGGACACGGGGACGTCACGTTGTGTGGGAGGCCGCCAGAAGAGAGCAGCACTCCCCAGCTAAACCTTCCTGACCAGGTTTGCAGGGGAAGGCTGGCAAGGACAAAACCAAAAATCACGTGATGCCAATTTCCTTCAAGTCACTCTCTGTGAGGGTCAAGAAGATCCGGAGGTCCACGTCTTGCTCCTCAAACACTTGCAGGTACTTCAGGCACCCAATCTCATCAAGGAACGTTGCCAGGTCCTGCAGCCCGGACAAAACAAACCTATTTACACCCTCACAAATGCACCACCACTCCTCCTAATCATAAATATCTGCTTCCTCCTGCTGTTATAACACCTTTCTGGGTTCCAGCAGCAACCACAACTTCCCGTGGTTCCCTGCCCTTCTCCACAGCCACACAGCAGGACTGGCCTCTGCTGCAGCCATGGCCTCTTCTAACAAGTGCAGAGCAGAATGACACAGAACCAGCTACCCCAGCCCACCCCACTGCCAGGTCTGATAGTCCACCCACAGGCCTGAAGGGTCCTGGAAACCCCTCCAAGCAACAGCAACATCAGCAAACAGCTCCCCTACAAGAAACTGCTGTTTCACAAGCGTTTAAGTTTGAGCAAAGGTTTGGTGACCTTGGAAAAGCCTCCCACACCTGGTAGAGTGACAGAGCCTGCAGGACAAGTCTGTGGTTACCTGGGGCCCTGTGTAGGCTGGGGGCTCAGGAAGGACCAGGTGCTGCTGGCTGCAGCCCCCAGCCTTCCCCAGGCAGTGGCTCCACTGGCTGTCACTGTTGCTGTAGCGGCTCTTGCCCTTAAAGCTCTTGGCCTGTTTCCGACTCGGGGGGCTGCTGGTGTGATCAGAGTCCTGGGAAAGAAACAAACCACCCACAGAATGGAAAGGATGACTGTGCAGAGCTGTCAGCATCAGGGGGGATAACAGGTGCAGAGTCCTCCAAGATCTAAAGGCCCTTTTGTAGTGCAGCCCCAGAGCTGCCTTGACCCATGTTAGCAGTGAGTAACCTCCAACCTCTTCCCCTTCCTGTTCCTGGAACAGCCTTTCCTCACCCAGCCTGGTCCTACAGGCTCCCATGGGAGTAGAGTCACCCAGGGGTGAAAGCATTGCCCAAGCTGAAGGCAGAGAAAGGGAACCCACCTCATTGCTTTCCAAGGAGCCTTCACTGCTGACTCCTGGGATTCTAATTAGGCATTCACTGCTGCTGCTGCTGCTCCTGATGGTTCCCAAGCTGTTGCTGGACAAAGCACTATCTTCTGGAAAGGAACAGGAAAAAAATGTTGAAGCACAACTTCGTTATATTCAGGTTTTGTTACACAATTACCAGCAAAACCTCACAGAGGAGTAAAGGGAGATCCAGAGGAAGGCTTCATGTGAAGCACTCAGGGTACAAGATGACCCTGAGGCAGAGATTTCACATCTGATCCCCAGCATCCATCTTTCCCCAAGTCTGTTTGCCACCAGAGACGCTTCTGGAAACAGCCATGCTCTGTCCTCTTCCCACCTTCCTTCAGACTATTTGTACAAATTGATGAAATTACCACGCTGAGCTTTACCTCCTGCAGCTAAACCACCCCAGCCTTCCCTCAGGAGAGACATCCCAATCTCAGCATCTTGGTGGGAAAGGAAGCCAAGGCCTGGACTCGCACCCAGGTGTGCACTGCAAGCTGGGCCATTTCTGGGCCAGTGGCTCACCCCTGCTGCTGCTGCTCTCCACGTCCAGCTCGTTGATGGGGGAGGTGACGTCCCTGTTGCGGATGACACCGGAGTCACAGCTGCCATCGTCGCTGAAGGTGACGTAGCCCCGAGGGGGCACCTGCTCTGTGTGCAACAGGAAGGGAGAACAGACGTGAGTCAGTTACACAGAAAATGTAACCACTTCTGGACCTGAAAAGAACCAAAACCAGAGACTGTGCTCGCAGCTGACAATTTCGTTATAAAAAGCACAGAGAGCGCCTGAGAAATGCAGATCCTGCAGTTCTCTCATGTAACTCCACAGCAGATATACTCCAGTTACATGCTTCCATTGAAAGGAAGTCAGAGAAAGCACTTCATGGCAGAGATGTACCTTAAACAGCAGCTTCCAGCACTCCCTCTCTCTCGTTATACCCCAATTATGAAAGGGGAGGAGCAGCTGCTTAAGAGAGCAGCCCTACACACCCTGCAGAACCAACCCCCCTGCAGCTGTGCTAAAACACCAGGAGCATCCCACTGACATTTAAAAACTTAACAGTTTCATTCCGATACAGCCTGGGGGATAACACAGACTTGTGTTTAAGAGAATGCATTGAGCTTTGAACATGCTCTCAAGTCTATAAACTCGGTCATTCCAGGAAACCAGTCTGAGAAATACCTATGACAGACAGCAAAACCTCCTAGCACTGCCTCCAGGATGTCTGAACTGGGAATCATCTCTTTTCTTGGTCTATTGCAAAGGTTTTGCAATTTCATTTTTAGTAGCATTTCAAGCATCAGGGAAGGCAAAACTCACTCTCATGATCAATGATTTCTTGGCCACGGTGAGCACCCCCCATCATCAGCTTCAGAAGGGCTCTCAAACTTTTGAGCCTGCCTCAAAAAGGGAAACTCAACTGTTCTCAAGAGTCAGGGGAACAGCAATCAAGGTGAGAGCAGAAAAGTATCCCACTCATCAATATCCACCCTTGACAAAAGAGTCCAGGGGGTTTTCTTTCTAACCTAGACACTGGAGAGTGAACACCTTCATACAAAGCTATCTTTATACAAACCACACATGAATCCCAAACAAATTCAAAATGGATAGCAGGAACAGCTGCAGTGCATTTGAGGTCTCAGGGGAGTGTCCCTCAGGTTCCCAACTCGCCTCACCATAGCAAGACTGCTTCCTTCCCCCAATCCCAACTGCTGTGATCTTGGCCAAGGCCTGGGGCCCCTCATGGATGCTGGGACCCTTGGTCCTACGAGCAGGTCTCTGCCTCTGGGGAGCAGGACATGATTCATCTGAAGAACTCAGCTCCTCATAGTTGCCTGTAGTTCAAACACAGGTTGTTAGCAGCACAGGAAGTCATTTGCCTGCTTTACTTGCTACTGGTCCTATAAATGCAGTGGGAAGAAAAAGGGAAATGTTAAAGAGTGAGGGTGAAACAGCTAACCTAGGTCAGAAAGGGGCCAGCAGACAAGAGTTGTTGGATTCATGCCTCTTCCATCCTCAGAAATGCTGAGATTTCCAGGATAGACCAGGTAGCACTACCCCATCTACACAGTACAACACACTTTCAAACTATTAAACACCTCACTTCAGGTTCCATCTTAAAATGAACAAGGTCAAACATCTGTTACCTGGACCTCTGCAGAAGACCTTGGGCACTGGGGCTGCATGCAAATCTATCAGCCCCACAATCTTGGTGTGGCCATACTTCATGGCCAGGGTCCGTGCTGTGGCTCCAGTGTTATCTCTGACATCTGCCTTCACTCCCTGCAGAAAAAATAAATATCTGTTTAAGTGTACATGATAGAGGGCAGTGTAAAAAATATGCATATTATGTATATGTATATTCAAAAAAAAAAAACCAAAAAACCAACCCAAAATTGTTTTAGCTCCTCCATCAGCAATACAGGCTCACCTTTGACAGACAGTTCCAGCTGCATTAATACCCTGAAGGCCTTGCTGGTTACCTCCAGGCTCTCCAATTCCTGAATGCTAAATAGCCCAGGGCTCCTGTGCATTGCTACTGGGAACTGCTTTGTTTGATCTGAAGTGTTTTGTACTGCTGCCTCCTTCTGGCAGCAAGCTGGACCAGTCAAACAGGATTTAAATCAAACTCTGTAAAAGCCCTGCATGCTCATGAGCTTTTGGATGCAGATGCCCACTAGGCCTGAGCATGCAAGCCTGTAAACACAACAGAAAAACTACAGCTTCAGTTGTTTTCTAATTCAGTCATTATTCAGTTAAATCTGGATAGTCAGACCTCAGTCCTATTCCTGCAAGGCCAGTGTAAAATCATGGCACCAGCCTGCAGAAAGCAGATACTTTGAAAACAGTCCTGAAAGTCTGGGACTTCAGAGGTGCCTGTCATCAAGGATCAAACAAAACACTGTCCAAAAAAGCGTGGTGTCAGATTTGTGGTGGCTCCTCTGAGAGATGGAACCAGAAACTTTCAGCTACACAGAGGACTGTTAGGACACTTACATGATTGAGAAGGTACTGAACAATTATCTCATGGCCAGAGGCAGCTGCTTCCATCAGAGGAGTGTATCCATACACTGGCTCCCTGGGGAGAGAACACACAGGGACTGGTACAACCACAGCTGAACTGTGCTGCAGTTTTGCCATTCCTTAACACAGCACTTCCACCCCTCAACCTTTGCTGATCACAGACTCTGTGATGTACTGGCTGTCCTGTTGTAGAATTCCTTGCAGAGATTCAGTGTCAAATTGGCTGCACAGAAACAGATTACTCTTCCAGCAGCAGATCTGCCTTTAAGAGCCCATATCAGTTTTGCAGGAGCTAATAAAGCAAGATCCTCTTGTTGCCCTCAGGCAATTCCATGTGCATAAATGTGCAGTGGTCCCCAAGGCATGGGAATGCAGGGCACTCTTCAAAAACCAACGTGAACTCTTGAGTATATAAAATAATCAATAGAAAGACTTATCAAGTGCACTTGAGTTCAGAAGGTGTCAGTGTTTAGCTGATAATTAAACAAGCAGTAAATCTAATTTCCCTTGATCTTAGTTTAATAAACAGTGACAGCACAGGCAGACTTCAATTCAGTTTGCAGATCATCTGTCCCTGTATTGGCTATGCCACACATCCTAAGGTACAGGGGAAGACAAAAGCAGGTGTCTGTTGGAGTGTGTTCATCTGCCACCAGTTGCTTTCATACTGATTGACAAATGACAATGAAATGACAATGAAATGACAGATTCCTCCTTACTTGCAGTTGGCATTTGCCCCATTCTCCAGTAAGAACTTGACCATCTGCTGGTGCCCAGCGCTGGTGCAGTGGAACAAGGCAGTCCAGCCATGGATGTCCTTCATCTCCAGCTCTGCCCCTTGCTGCAAGAGAACAGACAACATTCCTTACTGCATCTGCTCTGCTCAGGTTTCCAGTCACTGCCCCTTTATGCTGGGACGCCAGGAGTTTAAATGAAATCCCACCACAGAACACAAAGTGGCAGCTTGCATGAGCATTTCAACCACGTGCTGGGGCTTTACCTGTTTTTTTTATGGGATACACACCTGTAGAAGGAAGTAAGCAACACTCTCATTGCCACAGCTGGAGGCCAGCATGAGGGGAGTCTGGCCTTCTGGGGTGGGGATGTTCACGTTCACTCCCGCTTCCAGCAGCAGGTGCACGATGTTGTCGTGGCCGATGTAGGAAGCGTACATGAGTGGGGTCCAGCCCCCACAGTTCCTCTGGTTCAAATCCAGGTCTCCACTAAGGAACAGAGGAAAGAAGTCACATCAACTACTGTGCTGGAGCTGTGGAGCACAGCTGGCTTCTGCAGACTCTTGTTATCATCTAGCACTGAAGCCTGCATGGAAGTTTCTACCAGCTTGTGCTTCAGCACAATCTCCCCCAGATCACAGAATGGTTTGGGGTAGAAGGGACCTTAAAGACCACCTCATTCCACCCCCCTGCCACAGTGGGGGACACACCTCCCACTAAAACACTAAGGAGGTCATTTTTATCAGCAGATTTGCCCCTGGAAACTCTGCCAGAACCCTCCGGGAATCCCAGTGACGCGTCCCTGTTGCCCTGACCAGGGTGACACCGGTGACACCGGCGGCAGGTGGCCCCTCTCACCGCTGGATGCAGTCCTGCACCACCTGGTACTGCCCGACGGAGGAGGCCGTGTGCAGGTCCAGGGGCACGTCCAGCTCCTCGCGGCACAGCAGCTGCCCCACGCCGTGCCACATGGACAGGCTGCGGCTCAGCAGCTCCGACTCGCTGGCCTCGTCGCTCAGCTCCGACATCCCGCCCTGAGGAGCCAAAGCAGAGCATGGCACTCAGCTGCTGACCCCTGCTTTCCACAGAGCTACACCTCCAAGGTGCCACAGGCTGGGAAGCTGAGGCCAGCTCAGGTGTGTGGAGTTTCAAATTCTTACCTCAACTTTGACTGACTCCTCGGCCCCAAGCAATAACTGTTGCCGAGAAGATTTTGCTGGAAGTTTTCTCTTGCTGCAGGGAACTCTGTGATTACAATATGCTGGAAAAATAAAAGGCAATAATGCTAAACCCCATATCTTTCAATTCTCATTTTAAGACTGCAGAAGCAGTGGCTTTATTTCCTCCCTGCCTAATCCAAACATGCCTAAGGCAGCTTTGAATAACCTCGGCAAGAGGAGACTAAACATCTATTTAAGAGCTGAAGGTAGGCTTAGTGTTATACAAAAGGATGTAATTCCTGCTCTGCATGTTTTATAATGCAGGGAGAGAATTAAGAATTCATGTGTCAGACATTCCTGGTCTTGTCCATCTGTCTTGCATTACAGGATGGCCCTGATTAAATTAAGACACAGCCATTAATAATGGCAACAGCCCACTGCTCCTAAACACACTCCGTCACCTGAAGAGGGTGCACCCTCTGCTGTCATCAGGTTGTAAGCAGACTGTTTCTACCATTTATTGTTTCAGCCCTCCAGAGGCAGCCCAGCCCCACCTCAGTGAATGCTGGAAAATGCTGAAACACTGGGAGCAGCAGCTCACCTGCCCATTCATTATCCAAGCACACCCCCTCTCCTGCAGACATAACTCAGTTACACAGCTCCTCCAGGTCCAGGACTGCCTGGAAGGTTTATCCCAGCCCCAGCCTTAGAGAGCAATTGCAGACTCATCACTTGAACCTCTCACAGGAGAGTGTTCTTGTCTGGCACTCCATGAAGAGCTGCTCAGCACAGCTGCATCCAGGAGCTGAGGGTTTCAGCTGCAGCTCCAGGACACAGAATCCAACCCCAGAGTGCTTTGGGTTGGAAGGGACCACTGGGTGTCACCTCACCCAACCTCCCTGCTCAAGCAGGGTCCTCTGAGCACATTACACAGGGCTGTGGCCAGATGGGCCTTGAATATCTCCAGGGAAGTAGAGCCACAGCCTCTCTGGGCAGCTTGTTCCAGGCAATCCCATGGGAATTGCTTTCTCCTCCCTGTAGTCTCACTGCCCACCACACAGCACTCCTGGGGTTTGCCTGGTCCCTCTACACAAGCCAAGCCAACATAAAGTCTTTCTTCTTCCTGGTAACTTCTAAGCAGTTTAACTCCTTTGATTCATTCTGGGGTCAGGTAAATGCCAAACGTGGTTCTGGTGAGGAATAAAAGAGAACAGGAACAGGCTTTTCAGCAGCAGTTGCGAGAGCCATAGCCTCAGCTGTAACATTTCAAAAACTTATTCCTGTTTTCTGAGCAACTGGGAGTCTTTGCCTTGCAAGCACCAGCCCATTTTCCTTATAAGAAAACACTTTTAATTCCTACCTCTTCACTCTCCACCTGGATCCTTTCTCTCCCACCTTCCTTTTCTTCCCTTCCTTCACCCTCAGCTTGTTAAGACTACAAAAGCACCATCTATTTTACTTCATCACCTGGCAAAAAATTACATCCCTTTAAAAATACCCAGAGGCCTCAGTATAAATCTGCAGAGCACAAGGAAAAGCCTGAACACCTCACAATCAAAACACAAGGAGAGCTAAGTGCATCATAAGGGAGAAAGTAGGAATTTCTCACTGAAACAGATTAAAGCTGCCCCAGGAAGGCTAAAAGGCAAAGAAAGGAGGTAAAATCCAGGGCAATCTGTAGAAGCGCATTTAGGTGAAGCTCATTGTTTTTTACCCTCCTTGTTAATTGGGTACATTAATTATAAACCACTCAGGTGTTTGGTCTTTGTTAGAATCAGCCACTCTCAGGTACAAGTTACCAACACAGCCTTGGTGAGGTGATCCACAGTCAGCAGGGCAATAAGGACAGGACAGAACATTCAGACTCACTCCTACACCTCCCCTGTGCTCTGCCTACATATTTGCTTTTTGATTTTTATTTTTTTAAAGCTCTGAGATTTCCCCTCAGACTGAACTTTAGCAGGCTGTCAGCTCTGCAAGCACCTGAGGACAGCTGCTCACAATCTCCAGGACAACAAGAGTGACCAGAGCCCTCAGGACTGAAATGAAAAGACCCGAATGAAACAAAATTGGGGTTTTGTCTGGTGCAGAGGAGGAGCCTGGAGGGGACATGTGACATGAGCATCCAATGCCTAACAATCCATCGTATCATAGAATACCAGGATGGTTTGGATTGGAAGGGACCCCAAAGCCCATCCTGTACTACCACCTGCCATGGGCAGGGGCACCTTCCACTGTCCCAGGCTGCTCCAAGCCCCATCCAAGCTGGCCTTGGGCACTGCCAGGGATCCAGGAGCAGCCACAACAGAACCTAAGAAGCTCACATCACAGCATGGAACATTTTAGATAAAGCCCACAAAAATCCCTGTAAAAGTAAACACAGGAGTACTGAGGGACAATGGGTTACTAAGAAAAAGTTTGACAAAGACCTTCTGAACATTCACAGGCTGTTCCCCTGCTTTGGGGCAGAGTGAGCAAGTTCACATTTGTTAGAGACCTCCCTCAGCTCTGCTGTCCTACTTTCAGCTGGGATAGAGCTCATTGTCTTCCCAGCAGCTGGCACAGGCTGTTTTGGGATTTAGGACAAGAAGAATGCTGATAACACACTGATGCTTTGCTTGCTGCCATCCAGTGCTTACCCTACATCAAGGACTTTCCAGTTTCCCATGCTCTGCTAGCAAGGAGGTGCCCAAGAAGCCAGGGAGGAGCTGACCCAAACTGGCCAGAGGGATATTCCATTCCACAGAACATCACTCCCAGTATATGAACTGGGGAGCTTGGCTGGGAGGGGCCAATCATGGCTTGGATATGGGATAGGAATCAGCAGGTGCTGAGCAACCATGTTATTTTTGAGTTTCTTTGGGGTTTATTTTCTCATTATAATTATTATCATTATATTTTACTTTGCTTCAATAAGTAAACCGGTCTTACCTCAAGCCATGAGGTATTTTTACTTTCTTTTCTGATTCTCCTCCTCATCTCACTGGGAGAGAGCAGGGAAAAGCAGCAGCCAGGTGCTTGGCAACCAGTTAGGGTCAAGTCATGACACCTGTGAGGCTGCTGTTGTTATTAAATTCAATCTATCAGCACTCAGCTATTTATCAGGGTCAGAGCTCTACAGTGCTGGGGCACAGAGCAGGCAGCAAACCTCACACTACCTTGGATTTGGAGTCTGCTGTTTGAGCAAACCAGAAGGCAGAGAAAAAAATAAACTTGGTATGAAAACTGAAGCAAAAAGCACCTTAGAGCCATGCTACAATAAATGGGAGGTGATTTGAGAAGCAAGCAGCCCCCAACACAGAACAAATCCAACATTGCCCATTAACCACCCTCAGCAGGCACTGCTCAGTTCACTCTCTCACATCCCCTCCCACAAGCACAGGTGACATCCACGTGTGTCCTTCTGTCCCAAAACAGGGACACCCAAGGCAGCACAAGCATGGAGATTGCTGGAGGTTCCAGCTGAGCCAGCAAACTGACAAGAGAGAGTCATGGAATATCCTGAGTAGGATGGGACCTCCAGGGATCATCCAGCCCAGCTCCTGGCCCTGCACAGA
>VWYO01006057.1:25175-39864 GCA_013400275.1 Rhadina sibilatrix
TTTTTTCTTTTTTTCCTGTTTGCAGTCTGATTGTGAGAGTGATGAGGAGCTTTTCATCTTCCAGCGGGACCTGCCAAACTTAATTCCGGACCTGTCGGAAGAACTGATGATGTTTGCCCTGGAAGACTCCCAGGAGCAGGTTGGGACTGTTGTGTGTGGGCTGCACTGTCACCCCTCTCTTCTGGCTGTCCCCAGTGTGTGCAGCTGCTGATGTCTGACCTATTTGTCTGAACAGGAAAAGCTTAGTCCTCACTATTTTCTCCCACTAGAAAATAGAATTTTTTTCTCTTTTTGCAGTGGCCCTTTAAAGTTTTCTCTATTCTTGTGATTTTGGACCTTTTTTTGTCCCATCTCCTGGCAGTTTTTATTGTCCCTTTACTGTTTTTCTTTCCTGTGCACTAATTAACACTGTACAATCATTTAGAAAATGAATTAGGACAGTGCAGGAAGGAGGAAAAGTATGAAGTTTACTCTTTGAACAGCTTTTCTGGGATAAAATAATCACATTGTTCCTTCAGTGATGAAGATAAATCCATGGAATCACAGAATGGTTTGGGTTAGAATGATGAGCACATGTAAGAAAAAGTAATTTAAAGGATGTTTAGCAGTTCCTGAAATTAAAGTTTCTGGAAAGTAAACAGTCTCACTGTTTTCCATGAGGGATATGGTGTGGGTTGTTTCCATATGGTGTCTGAGTTGGAGCTGTTGCCTTCCAGTCACTCTGTTTTGGTTTATTACCCAATTCCAAAGCTCAGGGAGATTGACTTTCTGTATGCTTGTGCTTTCTCTACCTGTAGCAAATCCAGGAGACAGAAAAACTTCCATGGGAGATCTGGAACGGAGACCTGGAAAGTTTTGACTTTGAGGAAGAAACAGATGGTGCCCGAATCATTGCAAAAGAAGATGTACAAATGATTAAAGATGAGGCTCCTGAACCTGCCAGCCAAACTGAAGAAATGCCAAGCCAAAAGAGAGCTGTTCTTAAAGAGTCTCCCTCAGATTCCACAGATCACCTCGAGGAGAAAGAAATGGGCAGAACACAGGCCAAGGAAAGAGGGAACTCCTGGCTTAACACAGCAGTGTCTGTGGGAGAGCTGTGCAGTAAAGAGGAGAGAAGAAAGCTGATAGAGACAAAGATACTCTCCAAGGTCATTGTGGAGCCATCCCCAAAGCAGGATGTCAAGCCTCCCTCCTGTGGCATCACCAATGGTCTAGGAAGACTTGCAAAGGAGGAAACCTCCTCAGCTGAGCATCTTGGGGAAGTGACCCATTTGTCATTGCAGGCAAGTGGCCCTAAAATGAAGCTTTGGGGGGAGCTGCAGGTGGGGTGAAGGCACAGTGCAGTGCCTGCACCATCCCACTGCAACAAGGAACTGAAGTGCCCAGTTCTGACAAACCACAGGGGCTGTGTGTTACACAGGTGCCCAAAGCTGCCCCATGGCAAAAGCCATGGATCAGCAGCAAGGTCCATGAGCTGTTCAGGGAAGCCAACCATAGCATCTGTCCCTGGGAAGGCAAGGAGTTTTTCAGGTTCCAGGCAGACTTTGCATTCAGACAGAGAGCTTTCTGGCCTTCAGTGGAGTGCTGGGGGTGAGGAGGTGTTTGAGGCTCTTCCTGAAGTCCTAAACCTCCCCCACCTAAGGCAGGTTGGATGAGCAGCTCAGTGTTAACTGGGATGTGGCCCAGAGTGAGGGGGTGGTTCTCTTCAGCACTGAGTTACAGATCTGCCTGTATTGATTTTTTAAGTTCATTAGGACTTAATCAGCACACAGCAGGTCCTGATCTTTCTGTTCAAAGCCTTGCACAGGTCAGAGTACACATGTTTCCCTTCCCCTTTCATGAATTCACAGAAATGAACTTTTTGATGTTAGAGCTGTTCCCGTCCAGGCAAATCATGCAGCTGCTGGCCTGTGAGTTAAATTGTGCTGCATCATTGAAGGCCATCTTTTTCAAGTGGGTCTGGATGTAATTCCCAGCTCACCTCATAGAATTCACTCTCTGTTAATTCAGGAGGCACTATTTGCCTCTCAGAACCTGTTTGATATCAGTGACATCAATGAGCTGAAGCCTGGTGCTTTGGGATGAGTTCTGAGAGCAAGCTCAGTGTGTTCTCACTTTCATTTGGAAGGGGGTTGGTGCTCCCCAGCTCAGCCAGGCACCTCAGCTTGTGTCAAGTTGCTAAACCTAATATACAGTTTCTTCTTGTCTCCTCTCAGTTCATTTGAAATGGTTTTCTTTTTCTTAAGTTCCTTTCTGTATTAAAAGTGAAATTGTGCAAACCTTCACTTCTCTTTCTTCTGGACCTTCTGGAACTTAAACCAGTGCTGCAGTGTTAGAATAGATCTAATCAAGGTTCAGGAAGGAGGGAGAACCTTCTCCTCAACAAGAGGGGCAGATGCTGGAGGTTTTACAAGGTGAAACTGCTGGGTTTGGAGGCTGCTTCTGCTTTTTTAAAGGCCATGAGTGGTTTGCTAAATGCATGTTCGTGGCAGTGGTGTCATTGTCATGACTCACAGCCCCCTTCCTTTCAATAAAACTCATAAGCACTTCTAATTTCTGGTGATGATATTTCACATGGGTGTGCATTCTTTTCATTAAAACTTCAATTTCAAATAATGTTCAGAGGGGAAAGCAATGAGTGGTTTCAATGCACGTGGACTCTCATACCTGAGCCAGGGGAGTGTGCCCTCAGCCAGGGATTCAGAGGAAGGAAATGGGTGATCCTCTCTCCAGGGTGGGGTGAGCAGCTGTGAGATATCATCTGATACTGACTGTACCCACAGCAATGGGAATTTACCCTGCTCAGAAGTTGGAGGGGGAGGAAAGGACTCATCTCAAGGAACTGAAGAGCCACAAGTCCTTCTCCTGTGGGTGGCAGTGAGAAGTTCTCACATTATTCAGGATCCGAGTGCACGTACTTGGCCTTGTATCAGGCCACTTTTTAATCTGTTCCACTGTCTCCAGTGATTTTTTGGAGTCTTATCAAAAGGGTTTGTGATTCTCAGAGAAAAAGCCTCAGCTGAAGTAGCTGAAGCAGCTGGAGGGATGCAGAGTCTGAAGGGATGTAATAAATGCATTCCTTTCCTTACAGCACTTCCTCTGGAATTGCTGAAAGCAAGCTGGCACTGAAATTAGGGGTGGTCTTTTGGGAGTAAACTTGCCATCACATTTCTCTTGTCTTCTTTCAGAATGTTGAGAAATGGGATGCAGACAAGAATGTTGAGGAGCTGAAGCAGCAGGGAGATAAAACTCGTGCAGGAGTTGCTTTCTTCCCAGCAGATTATGGTAATGTCACTAGTTGAAAGTGCATAAAAATAAATAAAACTCAGGTTCCTGTATTTAAGTCATTCCCTGCGGCATAGTTTTGAATGCAGATATCATAGTGGGTTTTTTAAATGCTTCTAAAACATGTTTAATTATCTTCCTTCAAGATTTCATCTAGGTTTCTTACCCTGAAGCCAGTGCTTCACAGCCTGCCATGGGCCAGACAAGGCAGTTACAATATTATCTTTATCCTTCCCCTGCTGCCAGGCTGTAGGAGATGGAGCAATGTGAACATGGGGAATATTGGGTGATTCCATGGCAGAAGAGCACAGCTGATTGTTATTTTGTTGCTCTTCCACAGAGACCTTCAGGAGGAAATCTGAAGATGAGCTCATGGAAAGGCTGGGAGAGCTGTGTGCCAGGCAGTCCAGGGCAGTGTCCCCTCCCTGTGGGAGGCCATCAGCCAAGCTCTGCTCCTTGCAGGGACAGCAGGACAATAAGTAGGTCCTCTCCTGTCACATATCCCAGCTAATCCTGGCTGCCAGAATGGATACTGGGGAACCTCTGATCTTCCATAGTTTTTTGTTTTTTTTTTCTCTGTAGCCTTGCAGAAAGCTGATACTGCAATTGGAATACTCAGTCATTCATTTCTATTTGATGATAAACACCTTGGCATTCTCCACCAACCTTTGTCTAAACCTTAGCAGACACTTGGGATCAATGGGAAAGGCAGGAAAATGAGGCTAAGCCAATTATCCTGCTCACCTTTTTTTTTTTTTTTTTTTGCCATCTATGGGTACCAATTTCTCTTACTGGTACCTCAATTGAGCAAAAATATTTATTTATATCATCACAGGATGATTTTCTGTGGGTATCAGTGGAGGTGTCAGTGCTTCTTGGAGGCTTCTGTGTGAAGGAAGAGCATTTTCAGGCTGTTCAGAGGGAACATCATCAATAGTGGCAGCACAGAGGAAATAATGAGTGAAAAAAGTGGAGGGGAAGGTGGGAAATATCCCCATTGCCAGAGCAGGGAGAGCCACTGGGATGATTTCCACTTTGTATGCAAGATAAAAATGGAATTTTCAGAAGTGGCAGAGAGGAAAGAGGAACTTGTTCTTAAACTGAGATACTCAAAGTTGTGATCTCTCTGGTGCCTGCCTTTGTTCTCCAGAACAATTTGGTGGTGTCACATTTTGAGAACTAAGCATCCCTCTTCATCCTGCCTGTGATCTGTGTTCCTGGGGGAAGCTGGATCCTTGAATTTTGATAGCAGGCAGAAGCAGAGCTGGAATCTGTGTGGTAGCCCAGCACAAAGCTCCTTTCTCAGTCCAGTTTTGATCCTAATCCACTCCCTGCAGGATTCCTTGGGTGGATAAGACAGAGGATATGCTGAGATGCTGTTTTCTGTGTGTAGGGATGTTACCTTGCTGTCATCCCCACCAAGTTCTCTGAGGATGGGCAGGATGAGTTTCCAGGGCCTGCCAAAACCTGCAACTGTGTACATAGATTTGAGAGATGCTGAGCCACAAAAGTCAGTGACAATCCCTGAAGAGGAGCAAAGGTAAATCCTTGCTTTATTGAGAGTGAGAAATAAGTAATGAAAAGTGAGAAACTTAAACCTTTCTGAATCTCATACTTGTGAAATATAACTTTAAAAATGTTCTTTCACATCTCTGTCATAAGAAGAAACCTTGTAGTTAATAAACTACAGATAATAAACAGGTTAACATTTTGGTCTAGTTGCTTGAATATTTGAATTTTCTTTTTGCTAGAGTAATAGTACAAAGAACACCTCCATAACACCTGGAGATCTTCCCTGGAAGTATCTCTCCCTTTTTGCTCATTTTCTAAGTTTGCATCTTAGAAATGACCAAGAGCCAATACTCAGCTGGAACAGGTTTAATTAATATGGTCTGATTGTTTCACAGTGCAAGTGACAGCTCCTCCTCTTCCTCCTCTTCTTCCTCCTCCTCCTCTGAAGAAGAAGAAGAGACTGTGACAAATAAAGATGAAGCAGAAAGAAGAATGTAAGATTCCTTACCAGGACTGTGTTTCAAGTGATGTGATGTTCATTTTTTCTAAAATAATTGCCCTGACAGTGATCAGAGTGAAAGCTTGTGTGTTTAAATTCTTCCATTCCTGGTCTTCACAGCAAAAAATAAAATTAAAGCCCAGTAATGAAAGTGCTCCAGTGTGGCCCCAGGAGGTCACTCTTTTCCTGTTGCATGATAAAGCTATCAAAGCTTGAGAGTTGTTGATTCTTGAGGCAATATTTGCAGCTGTCCAGCTGCTTGGGACAGCTCAAAACACAGCCAGAGGTGCCCTGGGGGCTGGAAAATGTTAGTTTGTCTCCAGCCCTGTGTGAGTGACACCAGAACTGTGTTTGACGTGACTCAGAACCAAACCTTGGGAATATTGTAGGGAGTTGACTCAGACAAACCTTTATTTTTAGAAATAATAAAATGGGCTAGAATGGATAGAGATTTAAAGGGAGTACTGACTGCATTGTATGGGAGGGACCCTCCCACTTCTCCTTAACTGGAGGGGAAAGGGGTGAGAGTGTGAAGGGTGGAATCCTAAAGTGTAAATTCTTCAACAGGCACAGATGTCAGCCTTTTCTTGCTAAACTCCTGGATTCATATCCATAGGTTATTAGCCACTGGTTTAATGTGAAGCAGAGCTGTCAAATTTAACCACCTTCCTGCACCCATGCTCTGGGTTCCATTTGGAATTCTACAGACTAGAAATGCAAACCACAGCAGGGCAGGGGACAAGCAGAACATGTGTCTTCTTGTGCCAGCCACTTACACTTCTTTTAATGGTTTGGAAGAAGAGATGATTTAACAAGGAACAGAGCCCAAACAATGTAATTTAGAACATCTAACCCAAACCCAGTAAAAAGCAGGGACAAGGGGCTGCTTGGGGAGCTCTCCCTGGCACTGACACAAGTTCAGCAGTTCCATCAGTGTAAATCTGCAGTGGTGGAGAGCAGGGCTTGGATTTTGATTCACCTTAATGTTGCTAAAGAACAAGCACACAAGCAATGCCTGGCAAATGCTGCTCAGTTCTGGCTGTAAATAGGAAATCCTCTTGGTCTCAGCAGGGCAGGATTCTGATCTCATTCACGAGGCTTTATCCAGTTTCATTTTTATCTGGAACAAATTATTTATTCTGTGCATGTAGATTATGTCATGACAGGACATTCCACTCCCACAGTAATGTGCTTGCTGAGGGTTTAGCAGTCTCATTGAGGAAACTAAGCCAAACATTCAAAAATGGTAATAATTATTAGAAAAACTTTTCATCTGCATGTATTTGAACCCCACCCCCTGTATCCCAAGGGGACAAAAATCTATAGGCTCTGATTTCCCTGCCAACCATACATTTGTTCAGGGCTCTTCTGGTAGGTGTCTGTGTTGTGCCTGAATGCAGAAGAGGTAAATAAACTGCCAGGAAGATCAATTTTGTGTTCTGGCTCTGCTTGTGTCACCTGAGTGCTGGTGCCGCTGTCACCCACCTTTATTATTCCTGTAGATGCCCAGCCCTTGTTTTGAGCTCTCATCATATGAGAAGTTCCTCAGAGGTTGAGTTTATTCCTATAATGCTTTATCTTGATGAAATCAGGTTTTTATTTCCTTTGCAGGAGGAATTGCTCAGGGAAGAGCCTGTTACTGCAACAACTCCGAGCAGCCCGTAAGGAGGCCTTGGAGCTTCTTCATAAAGCTCCAGCTTCTGTTCCAGCTGAGAAACTGCATCCAGAAAGGCTGGAAGACAGAGGTTCCTCTGATAAAAGTCAAAACCAATCTTGTAAAGTGAGGCAAGAGACAAATGAGGTGGTTCCCAGGAAAGTGATGAGATTGGAACCAGGCAAGGAAAGTCCTCCCTTTTCAAGCTGTGGGAGCAACAGAGCTGACACAGAGAAAGAGAACAAAATGGAAGCTGAGAAGATTCAAAATGCAGGAGATGCTTCAGAGTGTCCTCTAATCACAGTAGAATTGCCCAGGTATCCCACAGGAAAAGAAATCAGTGGGTTTGGGTGTGGCTTCTCTAATTGTCCAGGATTAAAGAAAATTGCTTACCTGGGGCTGTGAGTTGGAGCAAGAGGGTGTCTGGGTTTGTTACCTGGAAAGAAGCACAGTCCTGGCAGCTGCTGCTGGATGGTTTAGAGGCAGCTTCAGTGGGGCCTGGCATTAGATGAGCTATGGCATTTCTGACACTGGAAATTGTGCCTTTTCCTTTAGCTTTTATTCCACAGAAGAGGAGAATACCACAGTATTGATCTCCTTTAGGAACAACAGCACTGAGATTTCCTAAGCACAGCTTCCTAGAAAATAGGTCTGGAAGGGTCAGTCTCCCTGTGCCAATAAAGAGTGAGGTGAAATCCAATATCTCCTGGCAGATCTTTATAGAACTTGTCTTGAAATCCTCAATGGTGAGGATTCCTTAGCTCCCGGGTAGTACATTTTGCTGTTTGATTATCCTTAGAGTTGTAAAGCTTTTCATTAAGCTTAATTTAAATTATCCCCTCTCCAATTTAAGCTTATTTTTGTTGTGTTCCCAGAAGGGATGGAAAATGGTTTATTCTGTGTCTCAGTTTAAAACACCTTTTACAAACTGGAAGATGTATCAGTCTCCCCTTGTAATTTTTTCTTCCAAACAAAGGAATTCTGACTCTTTGCCAACAAGAAAAGTGCAAGATCTTGGAGTTAAAAAGTATACCCGTGAGGAATGTCACAGGAATATCTTGGAAAGCTTTAAAAAATAGAAATAAGAGTGATACCAATTGAGGAAATTGCAGAGTTATTTGGGCCTCTGCCTCCCTGGGCTTAGTTAAATGTGGTGTATTCTGCAGAAGGTCTCATTTCAAAGTGAAATCAGGTGGTTGCCTTGTGCACCTGCCCAACTGTTTGGGAGAGCTCCATTATGCTGCCTTTTCAAAGGTTATATCCTGCTATTTTCAGAGTGAAATTTAACATTCTGACTTTGACATATGAGCCCTGGAAAGAATCAAGATCTGCCTGCTCTGGAGACTATTACTGTGTCAGAGTTAAACACTTGCCTGCCCTGCCACTTAGACACCTCAGCTCCTGTGCACCTGCTTTAAAAGGCAGGTTGTTGGTTGCAGAGGCTTTTTCCCTCTGGAATTGCTGACATTAAGCTCATTGCTTCCATCAGGAATACTAAACTCCATTTTGATTACCTGTTAGCCAGAGATGGCAGCCCATGGCCAGACAAGAATGTGGGATTTTACTGTCTCTGAGTGATAACTCAGTGATTTGAACTGATTTCAGTTTTCTCTCTTGCTATTCTGATCATTGCTGGGGCACCTGGGGCTGGAAGAATTCAGCAGAAATTGAAGTTTGGGTTTGCCATGGAAATGGCAGATGAAATCTTTCTGTGGGCAGCCAGATGTAGAAAGATGGGTGGTCTTGGGGTCAGGGGAGCTTTATCTCTGTATCCTATAGCAGATAGGAAAGGAAATGGGTTTAGATTGGGAATCTTGGTGTGGAGATGGGGAGTGCCACATGCTTCAAGGAGTTTTCATCTCCAGATAGATCATCACCACTTATCAGAAGTTTGATCACTGCTCCTTTCCTTTGAGTTTTTTTTCTCTTCTTAGAGAGATTATTTCATCCACTGACCAGTTTTTGTGTCCCCCCCACAAACACCAGAGCTGCTTTCTAAATCTATTTTAACCTTTCCTGTCGTGACTCCCCCTCGAGTGCCTGGTGTAAATAGGAGAAAAAAAAAAAAAAAACCCACCAAAAAAAAGGGGCGTTTTTTTTTTTTTTTTCCCAAGTGAAAAAACTTAATCTGTGTATTTTCCAGGAGAGAAGGAAGTGAAAGAGAGCTATTCCAAAAGGAAGAGGAGCTGAAGGAGAGGCAGAGGAGGTGCAGATTGCAGGAGCAGCTGGAGCAGTGGCAGCCTCAGCGCTCGGTGTGTGGGAAGCAGCCCATGGCAGAGAACACCCCGCTCCTGTTCCACACGGTCAGTGCCTCAGGGGAGGCTCCCTGCCACGGGCAGCTGGGAGCAAAATGTCCTTTTGATTGCATTGTTTCAAGTCTCTTTGTTATGGAGCAGCCCTACAGCTCTCCTCTCACACTAAGGGAGAGCTGCCCAAGCAGCTGCCCTCCAGTTCTGACCTCTCAGGGTTTGTTGGAATCAGTGGCCTCAGTGTCATCTACTTCACAGCAGCCAGAGTCTCCCACGTGATTTTTCCTAAAAAAGTGAAATGTTTTTACTGTCTCTGCTGAGTCCTGTCTTCTTGTCTGCCCCCAGCAGCTTTACAGTTCACTTTTGTGGATTGGTTTGGAGGATTGTGGGTTTAATAATAGGTTTTACTCCTGATTAAGGGGGTGTGAAATGATCCTGATTTTAGCCAAAGCCTAACTATGGCTTGGAGGACAGGGCTGCTGTTACTGCTCAGAAGATTTATTTCTGTCCCTGCCTTTAGCAGGGGGTTGGGATGAGATGAGCTTTAGGATCACTCCCAACCCAACTCATTCCATGATTCTATGACAAGCTGTCCTGCTTCATCCATGCACTGATTTTGCTGAACACAAGGCCAGGTGAGAAGGTCAGAGGAGATGAGGAACTGCAGAACCACCATGAATCCACCATAATGATTTATTTGGGCTAATGCCAATAACAAAGCTCTTTTGTCAGTACAAAAGTTGAAAGACTTCACAGCCCCAGATTTGGGGCTGGACCATTCAGGTTTTTTTTTTTGTAAATTGATTGCTGTGATTGTAGAGATTTAAAAGCTCATTTTATTTAGCACTGGATTAATCAGTGAGGAGGAGTAAAGGACTAAAAAGCTCCCAGCTGAGTTTCCCTGTGCCAGCCTGCTTTGACAAGGACAGCACAGTGCCCAGAGCTCTGCTTTGGAATGTAAAGGTTGTGGATCCTTTGGACTTTCTCCTCCAGGCTGCTGGCAGGTACCACCCACTTCCAGTTAGCCCTTGTTAAGATGCAGACACTCCCTTGCTCCTCAGAAATCCACGTGGGCCTTGCTCTCTCCTTCCTGACAATGCACCAGGCAATGCAGAATTACTCTGTGTTTGGTCATTTCCCATATTTGCTGTGCTGATGCCAATAAAATGAGGATGGGCTTGGTGATGTGCTTTGTCTGGAGCAGAGCTCAGGGTGGATCTGTGCTGGATGAGCTGCAGATGTAAATATTCCCCTTAGGGATGGGATGGTGTTCCAGTTGTGGCAGCAGGGACAGGGGCATTTCTCAGCATCCCAGGCTTCTGTGCAAACTGCTCCCAGGGCCCAGAAAGAGGGAGAGGGACTCATTACACAGTGACAGGACAAGGGACAGTGGGTTTAACCAGAGGGCAGGGTTGAGGTGGGATTTTGGGGGTCCCTGTGAGGGTGGGGAGGCCCTGGCACAGGGTGCTCAGAGAAGCTGTGGCTGCCCCAGCCCTTGAAGTGTCCAAGGCCAGGTTGGAGCCTCCTGGGCTAATGGAAAGTGTCCCTGCCCATGGCAGGGGGTGGGATGGGATGATCTTTATGGTCCTTCCCAGCCAAACCATTCCATGATCCCAAACTAAGGGCCAGCCTGCTGCAGGGGAACCTGCCTGACCTCCCAAGGCACCAATGGTAAAAGCAAATCAGCACAACCCATAATAACCATGTTGTCTGGGCAACTCTGCTCTTAGTTCTTATTTAGAAATATTCATTATTAAAACTAAGACTAAAAAATGTATCAACATAATCTATCAAATACAACAGTCCTTTGTAAGTTAACTTGAAATCCTCTTTGATAGCAGCATTTTTTTCCTTTAGAGTTTGAACAGGGTTTTCTTTTCTTTCTTGTTTTATGAACACAGACAGAAAAACTTGACTGTTTTGACATTTAAAACTAAAAGCCCCTGTAATTTGGCAGCTATGTCTCAGTGAAAATACCTAATATCTATATATAAACACATATATTCAAAGAACAAGCCCAGTGTTTGAGAGAGTAGCACACTTGCAAATTTGTTTTGCAAGTCCTTTGTTTTGGCAGTGATAGATGTTCAGATCTGGAACACTTGTCATAGTTTCCAGAATTCCTCTGACCATTTATAATGTGCATAAATAATTGAATTGAATAATAATCAGAGGGAAAGTTTAGAAACTCTGCAATTACTGTAGCTGAGGTGCTGGGAAAGACTGGCAAAGGAAATTTGAAAAGCTGCATTAGGGTTACATTAGAGTTTTTGTCTAAAATGTAAAAGCAGATTTAATGTGCTGTCTCCTTTTTCTTAACCCAGTTCAGTCAAACTCTGTCCTCAGCTTCACTCTGAAAATCAGGGTTGGGGAGAGGTAACTTGAGAGACTGAGAATTCACTTCCAGGGACACTTCAGCTGCTGAAGAAGGGGCTGAGATCCAGTGGATTTTCAAGACAATGCAGATGCCAGTTCTCTGGGAGATCAGTGGGTTCTTGCTAAGAATTCTGCCTGTCAAGTCCATGTCTGTTGGTGTCTGAATACTTGGGCAATCTGGCTCACCTCTTAGTTTAAAAAATAATGCAGGGAAGAACTTGATTTTTTTAAATGCTACATTTTGGTTTTGTTTTTATTTTCCTTCTCGGTACCACCCAAACTTCTGGTGAAATTTAAGACTGGCATGGGTTGATCTCTTCTGAAATTGGGCCCCCTAACCACATTTTAACTTTTGGATCTTCTTCAGAACTGATGCAAGCACCCAGAGTTCTGTGAAAGCAGCAGAGTGGTGGTGTGATCCTTGCTGTAGGGTCAGGATGAATTAGTGGTTTAGAGGAACAGCACAGGGTTTGTTTCATTATTTGAGCAGTGTTATTGATGAGGGAGACAGAAGGAATGCTCACAGGATGTAAAGCAGTTAAATGGAGGATGTAAAATGAAATGGGTTTGATCTGCCACTTCATTCATCTTGCTTATTATGATAAGTAACTTGGTGCTGATGTTGTTTTCCTATCACATTCCCCTTAGGTGGGATCCAGTTACCAGTCTGGTAACTTTGGCCAGACTCAGAGCTGAGTTTTATGTCAGGAGCAGCACAAGCAGGTTATTCTAAGGATATCACAGGATCCCAGACTGGTCTGGGTGGGAAGGGACCTTAAATCCCATCCTGTCCCACCCCCTGCCATGGGCAGGGACACCTTCCACTAATCTGGCCTTGGACACTTCCAGGGATCCAGGGCAGCTTGTGCCAGGGCCTCCCCACCCTCACAGGGAACAATTTCTCCCCAACAGCCCATCTAACCCTGCTCTCTGGCAGTGGGAAGCCTTTGGGGAGGACAAAGCAGGATTTGCAGGTGAGAGCAAGGCAGGCAGGGCAGTCCTGGCCAGCAGGGAGGGCAATGCCACGGTCCCAAAGGAGCAGCTGAGCAGCTCCAGTCAGGGTGCCAGCTGTAGCAATTGTGTGGGAGTGAGGAAGGTCCAAGAGGAAGAGCAGAAAGCCCAGGCAGGGACAGGGCCCTGGGGCAGCCCAGTGATCACCCAGGGGGTCTGGAGTGATGGAACAGGGCTGAGCTGGAGGCACAAAGTCAGAGCAGTCAGTGTAGGTGAAGGAGGGGAGGCCAGGCAGAGGTAGAGCTGCTCTGCAGCTTGTCCAGGACCAAGGGAAATGTCTCTGCTGATAAAGCTGCTTCACAGAGCTCCTTTCCCAGCAGCCCCATGTGAAGTGAAACACCTGAGCTTGTGTCAGAGCTGGCCTTGAGCACTGCAGCCAAACCCCTGCATGGCCCACCCAGCCCTGGAATTCATTTCACACAGAACAACTACAATTTAGCTTGCACTCATCTCTTTTATTATTGGGACAAAGTAGGTGCTTTCAGCAGGGCTTCAGCTTGATTCACCATTTATTGCTTTATCATGATATGGCAGAACAGGCTAATGTTGTTGGAGAGCTATTAGGAGCCACCTTGTAACCAGCCCCTTATAAACACAGTTTTATCTCCCTTACCCAGCCAGAGTGGTGGGGAAATGAATGTGTTGACTCATACTGTGGCATCTCATTTTTCTTGGCATTCACAATCACTTGGGCTAACCTTGTATCAGTAATTACATTACCATCATCCTCATCTCATTGCAGCTTAGCCTTACAGCTGCCTTACAAAACAAAAACATCCAGGCACAACAGAGTCATTCTCCCTTAGCAAATAGATGATGTGGGTACTTGCCTTTCCATCTTGTAAACACAGGCTCCATCACCTTTTTGTCAAAATCAGCAGGTTCTTTATGTTAACACGCTTGACTCAGCTTGCTGGTGTCAGGGAGAACTCTCAACCACAAGGTGTTCTACTTGCATTGCCACAAAATTACCAATATATTATGGTCAAATCCTTCCTCACACTTTGATGGCCTTGCTCCCTCTTTGATCTGATATTTCTTCCAGGGAAAATCCCTGACAAAATCCATATTTACCATCCAGGGTGGTGCTGAAGTGCTGTACATTCTGCTACTGCAACAGTTACCCTGCATCAGCACGGTCTGCCTGAAAGTAGGGATTGATTTCCAAAACTTGTACAAGTATTTTTAGTTCAGTTACTGGCCCCAGAAGTTATTTTTAAGTAGGAGGTGCCTTGATCTGCAAATTGTCAGTGAAATGCTTTTGATTCTTTACCTGTCTTCCTTAAATAGGTGCCTGTGATTGCCATTGCTGTTCCATGGGTGTTTTGATCTTTTTAAGGCAATGGTGCTGACATCAGCATTGGAAATTGCCCTTTTCTTCCATCTCTGGGTTGTTCAAGGATGTTGTGGATCCCAGGATCCCAATCCAGCACTTCACCTGCTGGACCAGGGCACTTGGGCACCCCCCCAGCTCCTCTGGAGCTGCTCTCATGACTGCACTCAGGTGATGGCCTCAGCACTATTTAAAAATACACCACTTTTATTGCTGGCTGGAAAATGCATAAAGGAAAAGGACTGTAAGAAAGTCAAATTAATGTCTCCACTTAAAGAATGGACCAAGGCCTGATCAACCACTCATGAAGGAATAGGTTTTGTGCCACTTCCTTACAGAAATGCCAGTTTATCCCCCAAAGTGTGGTGCAGTACATCTATTTGGAAAAGCTGAGGAAATCTTTTTCAGATTATAACGATTTTGTGAGACAGTAGTTGAATTTTTCTCTATCTGTATTACTCCAAAGGTGATCCTGGTGCTACAAATCACCTGTGACCAAATGTTTTCATTGACACTGGACCAAAACAGCTGCATCTGTGTGAATGTAATTATAACAGCATTTAGCTGTCATATTATTTTAATATAGCTTTAAAAAGCCCCATTAATTGTAAAAATCACCAAATATTTCCTACACTTTTTTTTTTTCAGACACCAGAGTTGAGTTTGGGGTTTGCTTGGCTCCTTGCTGGGCTGATGCCAAGGTTATGGCCAGCAGTGCTGTGCCCAACAGCCACCAGATGGCCCCTGAATTCCTCCTTTTTTTTTTTTTT
>VWYO01006057.1:39902-65959 GCA_013400275.1 Rhadina sibilatrix
TTTTTTTTTTTTTTTTTTTTTCCTGCCAGCAATTTAATGAGTTCCTGAAACAAGATTAAAATCTCTTGTACTTAATGAACCCGCTGCCTCGACTCAAGAAAGGCTTAAAAATAAACTAAGGCAATTAGAGATGGAGTTAAACTTAGCACACAGAGACAGAAGGCCAAGATTCCTGTTTGTGCCACCAGCCCAGCACACAGCGTTTGGAATAGATGGAAGATCCCAAGGAAATGTTTTTCCAGCATGGGTGGCTGGCAGCTGGCACAGAGCCTGTGTTTCTGGCCTCCCCTTCATCTTCCCACATGGTGCCAGGGAAAGCAAATGGGGGGATTTGCTGGCACAGCACTTTGGTGGGGAAGCTGCTTCCTGCTGTCCCTGGCTCTGGGCACGAATCCCAGGAGCTGAGGCTCAGGATGGCACAGATCTGACCTGAGGATTGCCTTAATAGGCAAGCAGGCCTTATGTGTCTGTGTTCCAAACACCTCCCTCCACACAGGAGGAGTTTGCTCTCCGTGTTCCCAGAGTCAGGAATGTCATGGAAGTGCCCAGACACTCTTAGGGCAGGTTGTACTTCCCATCCTCATGGTTCCTCTCCCCAGTTCTGCTCACACCACCAGAGCAGGTCCAAGAGCCACACAGTAAAGCTGCTTTCATAACCTTTGGCTGCTTTAAGAGGTTTTCCAGCCAAATTGCTGTAGAAAAGCTCAGAATCAGGAAATTCACCTGTGCTGAATGCAACAGGGTCACCAAGAAGCCAGGGAGAGCCTTCCATGTAAACCTGGAGAGCCACTCTGATGGTTCCCAGGGGCTCCCACATTTGTGCTTTTTCCAGCTGTGGAAGGAATTGAAGAACCAGGGCTTTACAAAGCAATGAGATCTTGCAGTGCTGTTTCTCTGGCTGCAGTTTGAAAAGGCCCCAGGATAATGTGAGCTATTTAATCCTTTATATTCCTCAGCATATCCTGGAAGTGATTAAAATGAGTTCAGGCTTATTCCTCAATACACTCCTGCCCGAGTTTGACAGATGGGAACATTCGTTGCTGTTGCTTAAGGGAAAGGTTAATGCACAAGGAAAAGGAGCAGAGTTTCCAGGATTCCATGCATGAACTTGCTGCCAGTAGAGGTCCTGAATACTCCTCCATTCACATTAGCAGGATGTTCACATTAAACTTGAAGACAATAATGTAAAATGTCCATGAGCCCAATTCTATTTCTCATCCTGGAGAGGGCAGGAGGACACAAAAGCATCTCTGGGCTTCTTGTCTCCACAGGTCCTGCTCTGTGCCAGGCCCTGTGCTGGCAGCAGGGAGAGCTGCCCTGGGTTTCCAGCAGCTCTGAACAAGTGCCAGTCACCTTTAATTACACAGAGAAACAAACACTTTCTGCCGTGATTCTCTCTCTTGGAATCAAAATAGAATTCCCAACTCCTGGCCTTACCTCAGGGCTGTGATCACTGATGCTATTTGTAGATGAAAGGAGGCTGAACCTGCCCCTCTGTTTATCCAAGGGGATGTGCAGGCTTGTCTGTTAAAGGAGCTGCAGGTTTTAAACTGCACTCCTGGTTTTTCTCATGCCTGCTTGTTCAGCATTGACTTAGGCTGGGCTCGTGTTCCAAATCTCAGCACACAGGGGGATAAGCTTGGTCACAACTTGTAAACACATTATTCCACAAATACTCATTATGGGGCATTATTCTCAGTGGCAGGGAATGGAATTCAGGGCTTTATCTGAGATTATGGAGTGGAAGAATCGTGCAGTTATTTTTATTTTGCAAACACAGAGCTCTACCCAGCTCCGTGCCAAGCACCTGGAGTTCCCACCAGCTTCAGGGAACACTGCAAAAGCACTTAGCAGTTCTCAGGATCACAAAGCCCCAAATCCACAGGTCTGAAGGGTTGTCCAGAGGGTGTTTTATAGCTGGAGAGAAGAGCACAGAGCCTGTGACAAACTGGATACAATCCATTTTAATTGGCAGCTGGCAGTCTGTAAAAGAAGCCACTTTAGCTCTGCTAAAACTTCCTGATAAAGCAGCTGAGCAGAATCTCCTCCCCCAGACCCTTTATTTTCCTTTATTTCTCTGGGGATTTCCATAGAGTATCAGGGGAAATACATGCGAAAGGTAAATAGATGGGAAGAAAAGAACAAGGCTTTCCCCAAGTTGATAAATGTGTGGTGAATCACAGAACCAATCCCAAATGGTTTGGTTTGGAAGGGGCCTTAAAGATGATCTCATTCCAACCCCCTGGAAATCTCCTGGAGTATCCAAATAGAGCCATTTCCATAGGATTTAAACCTAGCTTGTAGCATGTGCCAAATGCCAGCCTTGATTTCAGATGGCTGAGGAGCAGTTCCATGCTCTGTCCCAGCATTTCCAAGTGACCACGTGCAATTCCCTTCCCTTCAGAGGGTCTGGAAGTCCTGAGACATTTTTTGTGAGGCAGGTTGGAATCCTTTGAAGAACAAGTTGTGGAAGATGCAGATAAGATGACGCTGAGGGGCTGAGAGGCCACAAAGATTTTAGGAGCAGGAAAAAAAGAAGAGGTTAATTTTGAAAGTTTGTTGATAATCTTACACTGTTCCTCCTCAGAGCACTTTACAGAGTCTTGATAATTAATCCAGCAAGACAGGGAGCAGGATGAGGAAATATTATCCTCACTTTACAGTTCCACAGAGAAGGACTTCATTCCAGAGCCAGGACTGAGGCACAAATTCCTGATTCCCAATCTTGTGCTCACATGAAATGTGTGAGTAATTAAACTTCCTTTACTCATTTCAGCTGCTTCTCATTAACCAGGAGTATAAACTCATTAGAGGAGGAACTTTTTGTTACATGTGCTCAGAACACCAGCACAATGAGGCTGGGAATCCTTCTGAGCCTCTCCAAGTGTTACTGGAGTGTAAACACCAATCATGGAAAAGGCACTTCTCATTTTTAATGATTATGTCTCGGAAAGCAAACAAACTCAAATAAGACTCAGTGTTACTTTGGTTTAAATTTTAATGCACTTCTCAGGTCAGTGTTTACCTGAGCTGAGCCTTTGTCAGAAAATTTTCCCACTTCTAAAAAAAAAAAGAAGAAATTATATGGAAAAAAGATGTTTGTTAGCAGCTATTTGAATGGTTTTTTTAAACTTGTCAAATTTGGACCAAAGCTATTTAGATCCTGTGTGATCCACAGCATCTCTCTGCTAACAAATCCTATGGACCAGATCCCAGCCTCCCATGGAAGAGGGTTTATCCACATCTTTGATAGATGAGCCATTAGCTGCAGTGAAGCAGCTGAGAATTCCCTTAGTGCAGTTAAGAGGCTTTATTCTTCATACCCAAGACTAAGAATAATTGTCCAGAGCAAGAAAACTTTCAGCAAAGACATTTTCTTTATTATTATATTTTTAACTTAAACTCCCATGATCTGGAGTGCCCTAAGTGAATTGAAAACTATGGAGATCAGAGCAAATAATGCTCCATTACACAGCTCCCTGAATCCCTCCACTCTCCCTTGGCAGAGTTATCTGCTTTGGAGCATCATAATTCCACCATTTGAGCAATCTGAGGCTCATCCACATCAGAAATCTCAATACCATCTTGCCCCCATCATGTTTTTCACATCCATAACCTCAGCATGATGCTCAGAAGGGCAGTGGTGCCACAGAGTGACTCTGGTACAAAAAAGCATTTTCAGAAAGACCGTTCAGACCATTAAACACCAATTGTACTCTCCTTTTTCTCAGGAAAAGTTCAACTTCCTAATTCCAGAGTGTTCTGCCAGTTGCATGGAGGAACTGCAGATCCTCCTCTCCTCATTCTCCCCCGTTGCTCCCACTTTGCAGTGATAAAGCAGTTTTTTTGAATGGTTTTGGGGTTTATTCCACGCTCTAATGTGGAGTTTCAAACCATCTAACAGATGGCATTGTCATCATTTTTCCTTCCCCACAGAATGAAAATGAACAAACACTTGACATTTCCAATATGTCTTCATCCAATGCAAGAATTTTTAGAAGCCGTGGAATAGTGATAATCTGCTTTGCCTTAGATGGCCAGAATTGTTAAATGTGCCCTAAAAACCCCTACATTTCCCACGTGGCTGTGTGGAAAACAGGGATATAACCACACAATCATCATGGTTATGTCTTGTACCACGAGCTGTGTCCACAGCAGAGCAGGAACATGGAATGCCAGAGCAGCTGTGGAATGAGAGGGGAAGGTTCATTAGAGAAATTAGCTCGAGCTGCTCCAGCACTTAGAAATCAGCTCACATTTACAAACCCACAGCAGATGCATCGTTTGGCAAAAGAGTTCTGCAGTCAGTAATTTGCCATTCATCAGGGATTGCCTCTTAAATCTGAGATCCAAGCTAGGGTGCAGATGACATAGGAGGATAAATTTAGACGGGGCAGAAAACAATTATTTTGATTAAACCTCCAGCCAATGAGAGTGACAGTCTTCCTATCCCTCCCTTTCCCCCTCACTCACCCCTCTGTGGTGAAGGAGGAGACACTGTGAGTTTAACCTCTCTCCTTTTCCATGCAGGGGATGTTTGGATGGAGCTTTTGCTGCTGCAGAGCCTGTCCAGTGGAGCAGGGAGGGTTTTTGGCTGGAACGTGCTGCTTTGCTTCCATGTTAGTGTTGGAAAAGGTGCTGGGAGGGAAATATTGAGGTTTTATTTACCTGAAAAGGAGAGAGTGTATCTATTAAAGTAAAAAATTGGTTTTTCCTTGGTCTGTCTGTGACATGGGGCAACTCCTTGGACTGGATGAGTTGATTCTGCTGGGAAATCTTTGTGAAGTTGTTGCCTGGCTCCTAAATTTCTCCTTGGTCATTCCAGCCTCTCACAGCTTTGACATTAATGTTTCCCAGTCTTTGAAACTTTTTGTCCAATCTAACATGGATGTGTAGGAAGAGTAATGCTAACTACTCTTAAGAAAACATCAACAAAAGCATCATTTAACCAATCTGAGCTATTTTATTAGAAATAAAATTGTGTTAATCTTGGCTGGCAATCTTGTGCCCACCAGGCCTTGGCTTGGCTCTCATCATAAACAGCTCTAGTTTAAAATAATAATAATATGGAGGTAAATTGCCACTTTTTAAAATGAGTTTTCAATGAATAGTAGTTTCCTTTGGAGTTATCATGGAATCACAGAATGGTTTGGGTTGGAAGGGCCTTAAAGCTCATCCAGTGCCACCTCTGCCATGGGCAGGGACACCTCCCACTGTCCCAGGTTGCTCCAAGCCCCATCCAGCCTGGCCTTGGGCACTGCCAGGGATCCAGGGGCAGCCACAGCTGCTCTGGGCACCCTGTGCCAGCCCTGCCCACCCTCCCAGGGAACAATTCCTGCCCAGTCTCCCAGCCAGCCCTGCCCTCCCTCAGCCTAAGGCCATTGTGCCTCTGTGGAAGTTCAGCACTGCTGTCACTGCCCTGTGTGGCTGTCCTGAAGTCATCTTGCAATTCCTTTTTCCTCATTTCCCCTGTGGTGTGGATTTGGGCAGAGGTCACCCCTTGGCTGCTTACTGTGCTTGCTGTTCCTCCTTGCACTGTTCTTATGTGAGAGTGGAGAAAAAAAGGCCAGAGCTGGGGATGGAGGCTGGTTGGGAAACTGAGCTGAAGGGCTGAAACTTGTAATGACATAATCTGTAATTGCCAAATAAAATAGCAAGAATTTGGGAAGAGGAAATTTTCTCTTATTTACTCTTTGGTAATTGTTGGCACTTGACTGCAATCAGCTGCAAGCCTAACTCTGAGTGACAGCACAATTCCAGCCAGAGCAACCAAAAATAGCCCAGTATTTGAGTAATTTTAGGCTTTTTATAACCTAATACTGCCACAAATAAAAGCCAGTGTAACGTGGGCAAATTGAGCTCTCCTCTGCAGACTGGGATAAACTGGGCAGTGCTGTGGGAAGCCATAGCCAGAGAGTACCAGTTGTATCTTTCCTCAGCTATTCTTGCCCAGAATTAATCTGGATTAGCTCATTTTTTGTTCATTAGTCTTCATATTTCAGAAGTTGTTCAAGTTCTACACTTGGATTCTTGTTGTGGTGAGGAGGCTGGCAGAGGGAGGAGAGGGAAGGTCCAACTTTCACCAAAACTTCACTCAGAAAGAACCTTAATAAGTAAACTTTGCTGATTTTGGTCAGAAAACCCACTGAGCCTTCCCCTGCTGCTGGGCTGAGGAAGTTTGGAACAGTTGGAGATTTCCTGCTGAAATATTAGTTAGAGATACTGTTTATGTCATTAGCTCTTAAATTACCTCCTCTCATTGATCCCCACACCCTTGTTGAGGGAGGAAGGAAGAATCCTTTCTCACACACAGGATATTGGAGAAGATCACTTTTCCCTGGTGCTCCCACAGTTTCTCCCAAGGCCTCTTCCTCAGGGGATTTCAGTGGAGGGGTCAAAGCCCTGAGGAGTTCTGTTGGCACCCCAGGACTACAGCAACATTAATTAAGACAAATCTGCACCATCACACAGGTTTGTGTGGCTGTTTTGCCTTTTTTACTAATTGCAGTTTAATTTGGTGCCAAAGCCCTGTGTGACACAGTAGAGCTGCCTTCATTTTATTCCTTATTAAACCATTTTAAGGAGTTGTCTCTTTTGAGGACCAGCACAAAAGTCAAGCTACATTAACTTGTCAAGTGGATTAGTCATGAACCACCTTTTTGGACATTTAAATTCAGAATTAAAGTGGCTGTAATTGGATTTAGCTTACTTTGCTTTCAGAGTAAATTCAGGTAAATCAAATTAAGGTTCATTCAGTGCAGAGGTGTGGGCAGAAATCCTCATTATGGGCTACATGAAGCAACTGAAAATATGATGCCAGGTTGGATGGGGCTTGGAGCAGCCTGGTTGTCCCTGCCTGTGGGAAGGGGATGGAAGAAGATGAGTTTTAAAGCTCCTTCCAAGCCAAACTTTTCCATGATTGCAACTATTGAGGAGAAAGTACTGGAGAATCTTTGGGATTTTAGGGACTTGCTGGTTAATTTACCAAAGGAATTGTCAGGGGCAGCAAGTTGAATATAGATAGGAAGAACAAGCCAGCCAATAATTGCAGCTGCAGCTGCTGCAGCTGTGGAAGGACAAAAAGCTGTAAGTACCACAGCTCAAGCTTGAAGTTGGGTCTTGAACAGTTCTCTTAAAGGAGAGGGAATTTGCATCCTAAATCACCAACTCTCAATGCTGAAGTAAAGAAAGGAGGTGAGTTCCCTTAACTGTGACATCAGCTCTGAAATGAGGGATGTTAGGTGAAGCAGAAAATAATGAGTTTTCACACTATCAGGCTTGTTTGAAGGCTTTTCAGTGATTAAAAAAAAAAACCCCACAACCCCAAACACTGAGTCTTGAATACAGAATAAATTCAATCACACTTTTCCAGCTGCGACTGTGTAACCTTCCATTCACCAGGCAGCGTGTGGCTAAATGAGGACCCAGGTGACAGCTGTCCAAGAAAACCTGCAGTGCTCAGGCAGGTGTCACTGATGGAACAACCTGGCTTTTATGGCTCATTCTCCCTCTTTGATAAATGCTCTCTGGGTGTTAAATGCCCCTCCTGTGATGGCAATGAATGTAATTAATTCCTGATGATGAATACACTTCCAGGAATCCAAGCGACTTTCATTTTCATCCTATCTCTTTTTTTTTTGACAGGAAGCCTCGTTTTTGCCAGCTATTGACACTTTGCCTGGATCCCACAGAGTGAAAAAGAAGGAGGTGCTGCTGCTGACCATTTGGCTGGCAAGTTGTGGCCAAGTGGCCACGGATCAGTGTGAGGGGCAGGTGCCTGACAAGGTGCTGGGAGCAGCCAACATCTACCAGGCCCTCGTGACATGGCTGCTGTCCCTGGTGAGTGCAGTGACCTGGCACAAAAGGCTCTGGGTGATGAGGGCTGTGGTTGGACCTCCAGTGAATACATAATTCACTCTTGAAATCTCCTTTTTACCCCTCCTCCCCCAACAGCTACAAAACAGTGGCTGAACAAAGTGGAAATGAGGTTCTAATTCACCTCTAAGTCTGTAAATAAGAGGCTTGCAGGAGTCAGTGGAGCTGGGTTGTGTCTGTGGTTTATGAAGAAGGGAAAAATTGTTGAGCCACGTTTGCAGTTGTTGAAAGTGACTTGCTGGGTGTTAGGCTTTGTCCTTGGCAATGGACACAGATTCCTGTTTTTCACCACTTGTTCTAGATAAGAATAGGCCCTTCCTGATAGTCAAGAGTTCTGTGAACAAGTGAGGAGCTGCCTTAATTGTCCTTTGGTTCACATGTTTTTCTCCTCTAAAGAAACCACCCCATCCTCTCTCCTTCCCATCCATATTTACCTTTATTCCCTGGGGAAAACAGTGCCTTTTTCTTCCCCAATGCATATTTTTTCTTCCCACTCTGCTCAGTGGCCTTTTCTCCATGGAAAAGACTCCTGGATACCAATACTGATCCACACAGTCAAGGTAGATTTCACCCTGAGCAGCCAAGCTTTTAAATCACTTAAACTCCACTTAAACACAATTAATTGTTAATGATGTTCCTGCTTGCATTAAAACATTGCTAACATTCTTTAGTGTTAGTTCAGTGCTAATGAAAATTGCCACTGGAACAGCTCTGGGTCCTGAATTTTCCGTTCAGACTCCTTAGCTTGTGACCAGCTGCAGTGTGAGCTCTCTTCCCTTGTGTTATTCCCATTGGAAAAAAAAAACCACAAAACCCTGAGCTCTGACTTGCAGCAGTTCTCTCTCAGCCTGAAAGGGTACCTCATCTTCCAGGGCTGTGGGGTGGGGTCAGATGTTCAGATGGATTTTGTGCCCAAGAAAAATTGGGATAAAACCCACCAATTTATTCTACACGGGCTCTGAAATGGCTGTTGGATGGCAATGAAGAAGTTTGCATTTCTTTCACTGAAGGAACTGGAAACGCTGAGGAATTTTTAGACCAAATTCTCATCTGGTAATCCATGCAATTCCATTGACTGGCTTGTGTAAATCAGCATATCCTTACTGATTCTGTTGGAGATGTGCTGGATGCTGCCAGCTGGGAGCAGTGGATGGTGCAGAATCCCCCTTGGGAATCCAGTGTTCAAAGCAGTGGGGGACTTGGTGCTGGTGTTTTGAGTGATCCAACTGAGCTGTGCAGCATTTTCAAGATCCAGCCTGGCCTCGTGTTAAAAACATGTTTTTAAAGGCCTTTATCTCCCTGTAAATGGTTTGGGGCTATAGATGCAGTAAATAGAGCTGATAAAGCACCTAGAGAGTGGTGATGGCACAAACCAGGAGAACAAGACTTGGAGCTTCTGTATCCACCAGAGCCCTGGGAAGGGATTACAAGGCCAGCTCAGACTTGCCTTTCTCTCCATCTAGAGCATGTTCTGGATCAGGAACATCTGCTTTTCCTTTCTCCTGGCTTTGCTGATTCCCTGTGTCTGGCTTTCCCAGAGTTTTCTGTCCCTTTTCACCAGCTGTCCTGGACATTTTGCAGCAACCCACTGCTTTCCCAGGCTGTTTCAAAAGTTTCTCCTATCTCTTTTCTAACCTTTAATCAAGATTTTCATGTGTTCTGCATATTAAAGTGGATTATGTTTCATCTGACTTTGAGCAACCCCTAAATATCCAAGGCATAGTCTGTCCTACTGGAATCTTCTCCCTGGATCTAAACTGATATTCAAGATAATAATTTATGTCTTGGGATTGCAGAAGTCACTTTATACCTGTTTGTTTGTTTGTTTGTTTGTTTGTTTAAATCAGGTCTATAAACTGGAAAATAGAATTTTTAGAATAAATTAGAATTCTAAATTTCTATTTAGAATAGAAAATAGTTTTCCTCCCACACACGTGTGCACAAAAAAATCCATGAAAAAGAAATCACCTCAGCCCAGCTAGAAGGGGATTCACAGGTTGGGGATTGATGGGGTTTGGGCTATTAGTGAAGGGCTCCTTAGGGAAGCCTGGAATGGCATCACCCCTTTGCATTGATTTGTGAGCTGAGTTTGGGCTGATCTCACTGTCACTGATAAAGGCACACACGGTGCTGCTGTGACAGGAACATTCTGGGCAGCCTTGACAGGGGCTCTGTGCTCACCCCTTGCTGGAGCAGGGAAATAATGGGAATTCCTGCTTCCACATAGTGAAACTGGTGGAAGTCAGAGCTTGCAAGTCCTCATTGAGAAAATAAATCCTATGGCTTACCAAAAGCAATGTGTTATTCCTATTTAATTTGCTCTTTATTGATTTTTCTGCTGGCTAAACCACAGCTAATCTACTAATCAAAGCAGAGTGCTCCCTGGGTTGTTGTGGGGCTCTGCTCAAAAGCAACAGAACAAGAGAAGGGCTTTTTTTTTTTTCAGTCCATCTGAAAATGGAATTGTGTTCTCATGGATTTCCAGGTGCCTCCTGTGAAGGGGAAGGATGGCCCCAGAGCTCCATTTGAGGTGGTGGGGCTGCAGCAGGCCTGGAGAGAGGAAGGCTTGGCCCTCTACGCCTGCCTGGTGGCACCAGAGGAACCTGCAGCCCAGAGGTGGCCCGAGAGCCAGGAGCCAGGAGTGAGTAGCAGCATTTCCACCTGGTGGTTGTGCAAACAGGGCAGGCACCACTGCTCTGCCTTGAGCATCAGGCCTGGCTGTGCCAACTCAGGCTCCAGTTCCAGCAGGGCAGGACAGAGCAGTGCAAGAGCTGCCCCAGCTGGGGTGGGGGAACAGCCCAGTCCTGTGGAGCTGCAGGATTGCTTACAGCTCATTGCCAACCCAAGCTGTCCTCAGCTGTGCTGCATTTAGATTGTGTGCAGAGCAGAAACCAGCTCTCCGTGGCATCATTTTTTCTCAATTGCTCATTAGCTGTAACCTCACACTGCAGAAATTTAGCTGGATTTGGAGGAGACACATCTTTTGGCACCTATTATGGTTTTTCCTCCTTATTTTAACCATGTGAAGAGTGTGGCACAGGAGGGGGAGTTATTTTTATTTGGCTGCCAGGAGCTGAGACCTGGAAGCAAGACCTGGGCCTTTCCCCTCAGTTTTGGTGGGCCCCAGAGCCTGAGCTGTGCAATAAAACTGGAAGGTCTTTGCACACAGGCTGGAAATTTAGCACATGCAGGTGGCACATGTGATGTAAGACATGATATGAAATCCTGTCCTGAACACAGCAGAGCTGTGAAATGGCAGCTCTGGGCTCTGCTTTGCTGGTTCTGTTTTTCACAGAGTGGATTTGATACAGGTTGGAGCATCTTGTACCTATTTCTTTTTTGCAGACAGGTTTTTTTTTTGCCACTCTTGCCTGGTGCAAATATCTCTTTTACCTGAACAGCGTGGGTGACTCTTGCTGGGAAGTGTGGCCAGGTGGATGTGGGGAACAACAATCCCTGTGTCCCCCAGATCTTCTGAGAGCCACTTGCTTGAATAAGTGTCCTGTGTCTGTCTGAGGTGCTGCCCTGTGCTCTGCTCAGGCTGCTGAGTTCCTCTCAGGTGGCTCAAAGCAACTTTTGTGGCTTCAGTGAGCTGGTAGTGAATTTTCTACTCTATTTTTGCCTGCCTCATCCCCAGGTGTCTGCATTATGCCTCCTGGCCACACCATGGGGAGCCTAAATGGAACAGGATGTGTGAACATGTTTTTAAAACACACTTCAGCATCACCTCCTCAGCTGCAGCAAATGTTCTTAACTTGCAGCTGCTGCCTGGGAGCAGCAAAGATTGAATTTCCCATGTTGGATCACAAAACCTGGAGTTTGACAGCTGTGGCTCCAGTGCTCCTGAAAACAAATGATGGATGCTGGCACCAACTGTCATGATTAAAACACTACAAAAAAAAAAAAAAAAAACAAAAAAACCACCAAAAAAACACCACCAAAAAAACCAACCCAACCCAAAACCACGAGCAGCTTTTTCATTAGTGATTGAGCAGCCCTAGGCAGAGGCTGATGAGACCAGGCTCTGCTGGACTGGACAAAGACTTGGTGTTGGTTCCTGCCCAAGGCAACTGAATTCAAGGTGTTTCCTCTGTGGAGCAAAGGGAATGGAGGGACAGAGCCTGACCTGCTCTCTGCTGATTCCAGCTCAGGGCTTGGCCAAAGCACCAAAATTATTGAGCAGTGATGATGCTCAGAATATATCCCCAGGGTTACAGAATTGAATGAACTTTTGGAGCTGTGGGCTCAGGCTGCCCTGAGTGTTTGGTTGGAGGTGGGAAGGGTTAAATCACAACCTGGTGGAAAAAACTGTGCAGTTTTTCCAGTCCTTATCATAGAATCACAGAATGGTTTGGATTGGAAGGGGCCATTCAAGGCCATCCAGTCCCAATCCCTGCAAGAAGCTGGGACACCTTCCACCATCCCAGGCTGCTCCAAGCCCTGTCCAGCCTGGCCTTGGACACTGCCAGGGATCCAGGGGCAGCCACAGCTGCTCCGGGCACCCTGTGCCAGGGCCTGCCCACCCTCATCACAAAAAACCTCTGAGCTGAGCTCCATTGCACAGCAGTGACATTTCAGGGGTTGGGGCAGCTCTTCCAAGCAGGACTTAGGTCTCCTCTCCCTCATTAGAGGCTCTTTGTGGTTGCACTGACTTGTGTCGATCTTCCTTTCCTGAGGCATTTGTAGAACTGCTGCTTTCCCCAGCAGAGATCAGAGCTGGGAGCAACAACAAAAGTTGGGATGTCAGCCCCAGCAGAGACAAGGGAAATGACAGCAAGTCTCTCCCTGTTCCTGCCCTTGGGCAGCTTTAGCTACTGTGGAGAGAAATGGGGACTTTGTTCTTCACACTGCAGCTCTCAGTCTCTCACTGTCCTGTCAACGTGCAAGTTTTCAGTGGCTAAATTGAAAACCAGAATCCTGTTGGGGCACTTACTCATTCTGGTTCCAGTTGTCTCCTGTGGGCACAGAGAGACACTTTTCAGGGCTTACCCCTAAAATACAATTTGGTTTCCAGGTGCTTTAGTTGCATCTTTTTGCTTTAGGAATGTAGGGAGACCTTAAGTTACTTTTTTTGGATTATGCAAGAAGACCAAGTGTGTGTAAATGTTAACCATGATGACAAATTATGTTTTAATATTAATATGTAGAGCCCAGAGTCCATTTTCAGCCCCAAAAGGAAGCTCTGAGCCATCAATTTCTTATTTACTGGCCACTTCACTGTTATCTGTGTATCTTTTATTATTTATAACATTCTAGTTCTCTGTCCCAAGGTGTAAGAGGTATAACTAGAATAATAAGAGTGGCTTCTCCAGACAAAAGCTCCTGTTCTTAGCACATAAAGAAGTCTTTTGGTTTATTCAGCTGGGTTGGCATCTGTTCCTATATCCAGTGCTTCTGCTATGTTTCCTCTCATTTTTATCAGGGTGTTTTTGGGTAGTTTAGGGTGGTTTTATTTCTGTCCTCCTCCAAACAGCTGCTAGAAGTGAGGCAGATTTCAACATCCCTGCCTGGTTTGGGTTTCTCATTGTCAGAACAAAAGCCAAAACACTCACTTCCTGTAATCCCTGTGTGCTGATAGACAGGCTGCAGTTCCAGGCATGTCTGATGGGAATTAGATTTGTACAGCCTCTGCTCTCTGTGAATCTCCTAGGCATTCCCAGTTCTCCCACTGGCCCTGTGTGGAGCTCTGGGGCTCCTCTCTCTGCACCTCCATCACTTCATTCCCTGCTGCCTCCTAGGAGCTCCCAGTCCCTGTCCTTTGATTTGGGGTTTTCCTCCTTGAGCTTTGCTTTTTTAGGTGCAATAATCACAGAATGATGGAAAATCCTGAGTGGGAAGGGATTCATAAGGATCATCCAGCCCAGCCCAGCCCCTGTCCCTGCACAGACCCCCCAACAATCCCACCCTGGGCATCCCTGGCAGTGCTGTCCAAGCTCTCCTGGAGCTCTGGCAGCCTTGGGGCCGTGCCCATTCCCTGGGCAGTACCCAGCACCCTCTGGGGAAGAATCTTTCCTGATCTCCAGCCTGACCCTGCCCTGGCCCAGCTCCAGCCCTTCCCTGTCCCTGTCCCAGGGATTGGAGCTGCAGCCCCCCCTGAGCTCTGCCCTCAGTCTCCTTCTCCAGCTGAACAATCCAAGTGCCCCCAGCTCTCCTCAAACCCTTCCCCATGCCCATGTCTGTTGCAATACAACATGAAAAGAATGACACTCACACACTGAGATGTCCAAGGCAAAAAAGGGGCAGTTTATTTACAGACCTCGACATTTATAGAATTCCAACAGTGACCGTGGATTGGAGGAAGAAAATTGTCCTCTCCAACCACACTGGTCAACCCAACAGTCCATCAATTCTCTCCTCCTCCAGAAAGGAATGCAAAACAATTGTTATTTACATGAAAAGTGCCTGAGAAACTTTATCTCAAAGGTAAAACCTCAGAAGGCTGAAAGAACTTTAGAAAAACTTTAGAAAAACACAGAAGAACAGGGTGACACATGTCCCTCCTTTGGACACTCTCCAACAGCTTCAGATCCTTCTGATATCAGGACACCCACAACTGCCCCAGACCCGAGGTGAGCCCACACCAGGGCACAGCAGAACCTTCACTTCCCTCGAGTAACTGGTGGAGAGATGTTCTGCACAATTGTTGAGTCTGTTAATTTTTAATTAGGTCTCCTTGAGGTCACTGGTTTTGTTCTCTGAAAATCCTACTAATTAAGAATCAGCCTGAAGAACAATGAGGCTTAGAGGGGAGGTTAAATGATGGAAAACTGTAGCTTAGCAGTGCAGTATTCAATATTCATGTGTCAGTATTAATATTAGCCTCAGTTTTAAAAAAATCACAGAATGCTTTGAGTTGGAAGGGACCTTAAAGGTCATCTAATTTCAACCCTCTGCCATGGGCAGGGACAACTTCCACTAGGCCAGATTGCTCAGTGCTCTCTGCACCTTGGCATTGAACACTTCCAGGTATGGAGCACTAACAAATATTTTTGTTTATATCCCTAAGAAACCCTTTGGAAGTTGATGTTTCCTTGTATTGGGCTGGTTTATGGTCATGTTTATGGGCTTTTCTTCTCCTCTGAGGGTGGTGGGATCTGCTTTGGAGCAGGGTTCGTGAGCTGATGGATGGCATGAGCATGGGATGAAGGGTGTGGGGGTTTGGGAGGTGCAGGGTTTCACACCAGGGCTTGGTTTAGAGAATCTGAGGGCAGCTGTGTGGAACTGGAGCCTGGGATGGCCATGGACAGAGGAGAAGCTGCTGCAGGTACAAGGCACAGAGTTTCTGAAACCATCACCAAAGCTTCTTAACCATTGGCTCTTTGCAGACTGCAGAACATCTCCAGGGAACATCCAGGTTTTACCAGAGGATTTCTGCATTTCTGGACTCTACGTGGCTTCCAGAGGTTATTTGGTGGAGAGATGAACTGGCCAGTCACTTCCAAAACCAGCTGTGCCCACTTCTTCCTGGAATTCCCTCTGTCCTGCTCAGTAACATCACTGCTGTTAATCCTGACCCTCAGGTACTGGACAGAAATGTTTGGACTTCTGGTAATTTTTTTTATCAAATCCAGTAAAAGTTGTTTTTCCACTGTTAACAGATATAACAGATATAAAGGATTTAAACAGAGTTTGAAAACAAATGCTTCTAATATTAGAATATTCTGTGATTCAGTTCTGTGATTTTGATATCTGTGGATTTCCAGGGAAGTGTGTGAGCTACAAGGACACAGCACCTCTCCAAATGAAGTGCTTCCAACCTCTTGCCTGCCTGGAAACATCTCCAGGAGCACTCACTGCTGTCTATCAGCAGAAGAATAATTAACCTTTCACTTCTGTCAGATTAGCAAGTGCTCCATAACAAATATCCCACTGAATGAAATGTTACAAGAATTCCTTATACTAATTGGGGGAGTTTATTCCTTGAGGGCATCCAGTGCTGCTTTTAGGCCTTTACCAGCTTTCCTGCCTTGGTGTAAGTATTTAGAGTGGGTTTTCAAAGCAGCACTTAAAATGACCTGATTTCTATACCTTTTGAGGGAATGTTTTATTTCTTTCCCACAACAGCACCAGCCTTTGGACAACTGTGGTCTTTTCCCAATGCTTTTAGATGAACAAAACCCTTGAGACACAATTCCAGGGAATGGCAAAGCCATTGCAATTCTTGTTCACAATGAAGTTTTAATTTTGAAAATGATGTAGCATGAGAACTTTTTTCGCCATTTCAACCAGATTTGGGGATTACTATGACTCTCTGAGAATCAATGCCATGAAAGCTTAGGGGTTTAGCAGTGCACTTAGCAATTTGCCTAAAGGTTTATCCCACTTGTGTGCAGGAAAAGGAGGCTTAGTGTTGTTGATTTGCAGTCACTGTGGCTTTCAAGCAGAAGCAAGAGCCATAAAGAGTCTGACGTACTCGTAAAAGATAAATCTGCTGTATGCTTTTAAGGCATAAAATAAGGCATCATTTAAAACAGCCAGGGCTTTTATGCAAATCCCTTATTAGGGGAATTATAAATCATTAGGAATTGAACAGCAAGATAGCAGGCGCTTTCTGGGGGTGGATCTTTGCCTTGATGCCATGGAAAACATGATGTCAATTTAAAAACCACATTCTCTTCCCAAGTTCAAGTGCTCTGTGCCCCCCAGGCTTGAGTGAGGCTGAGCTCACAGTGTGTTGTGGGTTTTTCACTGAGTTATGGAATCACAGCATGGTTTGGGTTGGGAGGGACCTTAAAGCTCACCCTTTGGCCTGGGCAGGGACACCTTCCACTGTGCCAGGCTGCTCCAAGCCCTGTCCAACCTGGCCTTGGACACTGCCAGGGTGGCACAGCCCCGTTTTCACAGCTGCTTGGGCAGCAAGGCTGATTTCCAGAGCAGGGCTCAATGAGGCAGGCTCTCAGCAGGCAGCAGCTCACCCTGATGTCTGCCCTGGAGCTTTGCAAAGTGCTACCAACTGAGAATGTTCCCAAGTGTCATTAAAATGCAACCAAAAAGTGCTGCACAGAAAACTCAGTATCATATTCTTTTAACTTCTTTGGTCTGAAGGTTTGGTACAAGGCCAGTGATCCATGCTTTGCTTTTTGTACATTTGTATTTGTTTGGAGGCAGCATGTACAAAACCAAGCAGCCCAAAGAACCTGCACCCACGTGTTGGAGGAGCATGCAGTGAATCCCTGCTTTTGCTGCAGGTAGATCAGAGTCTGAGAGAGAAATCCTGGCAGGATGGTTGAAAAAAAAAAGGGGTAGAAATGAAGGAAGAGGGAAGCTGTTGTGTACTGAGCAGCTCTGTGTGTGATCTGGGGAGCAATTGCCAGCAGTAATTGTAATAACCTTTATGCTTTTTGTTTGTTAGTGCATGAGCCAATGTCTTGTTTTCAGTCAATTTGTCTGCTGGGTTTTCTGCCTGTTCTGGACCCCAAACAGATTGCTTTGCCTGTGCAGGTTTTTGGAGGCATTTTTATGAGTGCTGTGAGACGAGCCTATTAACCTGCAGCAATTCACTCCTGATAGGAGCAGCAGCTCACAATGCAGTCATTAAAGCCCAGCTTGGGTTGGGAGTGACAACATCCCTGTGGAAGCTGTTAACTGCAAGGTCCCCTGTCAGCAGAAAGAGGATTTCTTCATTTTAGCTTAAAATAAAAGTACTTTCTATTGCTAAGCCTCAGGATGCAAACATTCACCTTAGGGATACAGATGACACACACAGAGGCAGTGTTGATGCTGCTTTTCCTCAGCCTGTTTGGTCCAGGCTGGAATTCTTTTCCTCTCCCTCAGTTCTTCTGGACATTGGGACATTTGTCCAAAAGATGCAGCCCTTGATGGTCAGCTTCCAGAGCATGTCCTTGAGCTCCCAACCTGTGCAGGTGCCTGCCAGGACAGAGAAATCAGAGCATAGCAGCATTTTCAGGGAGGTTTAAAGGAAGAAGGGGAACCTCCAACCCTCTTCCTCTGTCCACAGACATCCCTAAGTCAAAGTGAAGGAGATTTTTTTACTTTAAGCTCCAGAAAATTGATTTTGTTGCTCCTCCTGATGATCAGTTCCCCTTGTGCTGCTCCTTTAGCAGCTTCCATGCTCTGACACAAAGTTTGTGTGGGTTTTTTAAATAATAGTGCTTAAGGGCAGGTGTACACAAAGTTACCTCCTTACTTTTTGCTTAAGCAAAGCTCCATTGTTTTGGGATGTGGGTTTTTTTTTTTTTTTTGTGTGTGTGTGTGTGTGTGTGTTTTGGGGGTTTTTTTTTTTCTGGTAAATCATAGTTAAGAATCCCAGAACTGGGTCCAGGGAGCTGAATTTGCCCCAATATTTTAATCCAGACCTGCTGAAAATGCCCAGCAGCACATTAGACTTGTAAGACTGGCCTAACAGCAAGGTTGATGTGTGGCAGGAGGCTGGCAGAAAGTAGAGCAGTTCTTTCATGTGGAATTTCAGCTTTTTGGGCTTTCCCTGCTGGAGGTGATGTTAACTGTGTTGCCATAGAAGCTCTCTCACACACAAGCTTTGAAAGTTGCATACCTTATTTCAAATTCTGAAATAACCATTATGGGTACATGAAGAGCTGGACACTGCTGCTGCAATTTGAAATCTCTGTGGAAAAGCAGCCCTGGATGCAGCACTTGTTGCTCTTGAGGCACAGATTTAGAGCTGAGATTCCCAAGCTTTGTGTGCAGCCTCTGAAGAGGGAGTGGGAGGCACTTCCAGAGGATCTTTCAGGTCTGTGAGTCTGAGTTTCAGCATGAGCTCAGTGAGAACACTCTGAGCTCTCTGAGTTCAAACTCTGAGTGCTGTGACATTATTTCATTGACAAGCACCGTGGCCTTGGCCCTGCTGAGTTGCCTTCAGCATCTTCCACTGTCTTTTGCTGTAACTTCTTTTAATTTCAGTGCTGAGGGAGGTGTGCTCAGGGAGCTGCTACTCATTTCCACATCAGCCTTTCACCTGACTCTCCAGGCTTGTGGCTGTGTGGGCATTGCCTTTCACACATCCCAAACTGCAGGAACTGGGCTTTGCTGGCCTCTGCTGCTGGCAGTTATGGTTTGATTTGGGGTTATTGCCCCATGTGCTCCTTCTCATTTCATTCTGTGTGAGCAGCACCCAGGCTGGGCCATGTTTTGGGGTGGAGATGCTGCCAGAGCTCCTTGGAGAGCAGCACAATTTGCTCAGCTCCCAGCCCTGGAGGGCTTTGAGCTGAGCTCACATTGCTGTGAGCTCCCAGATTTAGTTCACAGCCCAGGGCTGTGCTTTTCTCCTCCAAAGCTTGAAGGATTTGATTGCTGTGCAGCTGAACTGGGCATTAGGGAGGGATAAAACACCCAGGACAGCTCCTCCACGTGGGCTCACCCAAAGCAGACCTGGCAGGATGAGTCCTGCAGCTTTGGCAGTGCCAGCCATGGAGCCCAGCACTCAGCTCTGGGACATCCAGGCTGAAGCTGCAAAGCAGGAGGTTCAAAAGGACAGGCTCACCCTGCCCTTTGCTTTCAAATCTTGCCTGGGGCTTGTCTTCATCTGAGTTAGTGGAAAGGGTCAGGTCTTGCCTGGCTGGCACCCTGAGTCTGCTGAGCAGCCTGCTCAAGTTGTGCCAACAGCTTGGGTGAGAGCACATCTGGCTGGTGATTCCACGTGGATAAGCCTTGTCTGGGGGAGAAATGTTTATCCTGGGACTTCATCTATCTTCATTTATAGAAAATAATCCATAGCTGCAGCCCAGAATAGCTGCAGGGCTGTATCTTCAGGAGGCAGAAGGTGACATCCTGGCCCTGGCTGAGTCCTGCTGGAGTCTGGCATTTATTTTCATGGAGCCAGGAGTTCAGGCAGCTACTGGCATTTGTAAATAAAACTCCCCTAACCTTTAGAAGGAGGAAGGACTACACTGATGTCTACTAGAGCTGGCACAAAGTTGAAGGCACATCTTGGAGAGGAATAAAACATTATAGATTTTCTTTCTTCCTAAAATTTGACAGCTCACATTTAGATTGTGTCCATCACTCCTCATTCCTGAAAAGAGCAGCTTTAAAGAACTCCCAAGCAACTGTGCTTTGCTATTAGTGCTGATGGGCACAAAGGCTGGGAGCTACCATCTCATTCTGTTTCCTTTCCTAACCCAGGAGGGGAACAAGGGGGAGTGAGATCTATTTCAAACTGCCTGAAATCCAGTCACCAGAATTGTGTGTCCTCCTTGATGAGCCCTCTCTCTCCCAGACTTTTTGCTGCCTGGGCTCTTCCTGTGGTGCCTCCACTTTCCTGTACTAAATTCTGTAGCCATCTGAAGAGAACTTGCACAGTGGGGAGGGAAGATGTGCAGGGAACACACTCAGCATTGTGTTAATCTGGATTCTACCACGAAAACTGTGAAAACTCCCAACTGCACATGGCAGCAGGGAGAGGAGAGAGTTTGAGAGTGATGCTGCCTCATTCAGGGGCAGGATTTGGTGAATCACATCAGACATGAGCCTTGCTGAGTGAGAGAGTGAGAGAGAGAAGTGCTTTCCCCTGCTGCCCCTGATGTGCTCAGCAGGGCTGGCAGGGAGAGGTTACCTCAGCACAGAGCTCCCACTTGGCTCTGCAGGTACTGGAAGTGCAGCATCCTTCTCTGAGGGCTTTGGTGTTGTCTCACAGAGATAATGGCTGAGCAGATCTTTGCCTTGTGTGTGAGATGAGATTGTGGAGTACATGGGGATGCTTCCTGCAGTTTCTGTTTTCCTGCTGGGGCTGGGAACAGCCTGGAAGACTCCTTGCAACTTAAAAGACTCTCTCAGATCAGCTGACAGCAAAAGATCTTCCTTTGTTGTCAGAGATGGGAACAGAAAACGCTGTAAGCACGAAGAGGGGATCACGGGCTTGGTCATATTTCTGTGTGACAGCTAAATATTCATGGCTTTGCTGCAGCTCCAGTCTCCTCTGAAATGTGCTCATTCTTCTTTCTGCTGAGGATTTTACAGCACGTTTTTGTTCTCCTGTGAGTTTCCTTCCTGGAACTGTCTGCCTTCAGCTGGGTAATATTATCTGAAACAAAGCAGGAGCTTGGGGTTTCTTTTAAATGCTTTTGGGAAAACCTTTGGTGTGAGTTCAGTCCTAGCTGTGGCACAAAGTGGTCTTTTCCAGTGCCTTAAGGTGGCAGAGGCTGGACTTTGTTGCCCAAACCAAAGAAGGATAAAATGGCAAAAAGGAATAACAAAAACCAGGAGTTTCTGCATGTGCCCTCCCTCCCTGCTCATCCTGGTGATGGCAGTGTGGATGGAGGGGATGTCAGTGCTGTGAGAAGCCCTGCAGACACACGTGGGGATGGTTATGGTTCCATGAGTCCAGGGTTTGAAAGCTGGCACAGCAGAAGTCAGAGTATCCCTGGGGCTGTGCAGCTGCTGCTGGCTGAGTGAGGGAACCTTCCTCCCTGGGATGAGGCTTTTCCCAGGAGATGGGAGGTACAGGGCTCAGAGCCTCACTGCAGAGGTGTTTTCAGAAGAGGATCAAAGACTGGGCTGCCTCTTCACCATTCTGCAGGGTTTGGGGAGTCTCCTCTCCTCCCACCAGGGGACAGGTCAGCACTCAGAGCTGATGCTTCCACAGGCTTGGGAAAGGATTTACAGCTGCTGTGATGTTGGAGGAATGAGAGGAGCCTGCCCTGAGGTGAAACCCATACAATTCTCACACCTACCCTCTTGTACAACATTAAAAGTAGCACTAAAGTACCATAAACAGAAACAGTGGCCGAGTTATTTCAGTAGGAGAAGGCTCCTGCAGCTGCCTGCAGAGGGTCTCTCTCTCTTTTTGTGTCCAAAAGGGTTCAGGTCAGTACTAGAACAACTGGCTCCATGCAATTCTCTCCTACATCACAGGGAAAGTCACTTTCTCCCTGTTTTTTCCTGTTGATGGCATAGGAAGGCTGTGTCAGGAGCTCTCCACTGGGATGTTTTAGCCAGGCTGGACAAAGCAGGGTGTTCATCCTGCAGCCATCTGCCTATTTTCTAATTCAGGAGAGAAGCATTTTCTGGGAGAAATAAGACTTCTCAAGCTCCATTTTCTGTTGGTTTGTGACCTCCCATTCAGGTTGGCTGTTAGAAAATAGATGTGACAGATGATAGGAACAATTCCCACAGGCCTTGCTTCCCTGGGATCACCATGGATCCACAGCTTACACCAGGGATTGCTCCCCTTGGATTTTCCACCCTGTGTCCTGGAGCTGGGTGATTATCCTGAAGGTTTCTATGGAAATAGAGGCTGGTGTTGGTTTGACCACACTTGTCCCTTCTTCTCCTTCTTGAACATTCACAGACATGAGGTTTGTTCAAGGAACAGCTGGAAGAAAGAGGAAACTGGGATTTTGCTGCATTCCCACTCTGTGAGGCTTGTCTGGGCTCATTGCACTGTGCCACTGTTACAGGAGCTGGCATCATGCACCAGAAGTGGGGAAGATCCCTTTCCTTAAATCCACTTTCCCTCTGGTGATTATTTTCCACAGCATCCAAGTGTAACATCAGCAGTGGAGGCTGGGAAATGATGGATTGCAGGACAGAATGGACAGATCCACTGGGAGATGCCAAAGCCCTTGGTTTGGTGCAGTTGATTTGACTGAAACAGGGTGAAAAGTGAAATCCCCAGTTCTGCTTTTAGGCAAATATCTCATGAAGCACAGGAAATAGAGGAAGGAGACAACACAAAAGGTTACTGAAGTGGAAAGACAGTTGTCAGAGGGGTTTTAATATTCAAATGAATTTCATTTTCTGGTTGTTACTTTGAAACATTTGTGGCATGCTCTGAAGTGCCTATCATTTGCCAAGCAGCACACCCGAAATCTCTCAGGTGATTACACAATTAAACAGCATTATATGGAGCTCATAATGCAGAGTGGATGCTTCTCCATGCAGGGTTAGCCCCTTTTCTCTCCATCATAAAAGCCCTGATGAGACCATGTTGAAAATTAATTTCTTTTTCTGTTTTTGAAAAGGTCAGTCCACATGAGCAGAGGACAAATTAACGCCTGCTGTAAATCGAAGTAGAGCCTTTAGAAGTCATGAAACCTCTTCGAGTTACACCTGAGCCTGTGTTTTAAAAGTGACTATTCTTTTTTTCTTCATCCCTGGAATGATTCCTATCCACTGTGAACTCTGCCTAAATGCATCTGTATTTCTGGAATGTTCAAGGCAGAAGCTGACAAAGGTGACTTTCAGGAGTTGCCTTTGTCCCTGGACTGTGGCCTTGCTTGCAGAGTGTGCAATCACAGCACATTCTCCTGAGTGACACATCCTTGCACTTGTACAAGTTGCTTGCTTGGCTGCCCAGAAAATGGATGAGAAACAAAATAAGGTGCTGAGCCTGGGAAATGCAGTGCTTGTGTCCAGCTGTGACCTAAATGCCAGTTTTTTGCCTATCCATGAGGATGTGGCACGATGAGCCTAACAGATATGTGTCACTTGTGGTGACATGAGCACAGGAGAAATGTGCTATTTTGGCTACAGGCATGTAGAAGTTCATGCAATCCCTTCCCTACCCTTCCATTTGATTGGTTAATTAGAGCATTGCTTTCACAAAGGCCTTTTCTGCTGAGTGCTCAGCACAGTCCTGGAGAATTGAGGTCTCAGCTGATGGATGCAGCTCCTGGTGATGTCCATGGGTTCTCTGAGTCTTGGGGAGTCCCTGGGTTGGACCCTGGGAATGCTCAGACTCTTGGGAAGCAGTTGCAGGTTCATATTCTTGGGATATCACTTGAATGAAGCTACTGGAATAGTTGCAAGAAAGCAAATGATGTAAATGAACAACACTGGGCTGAGTTTAATGCACCAGCTGCATCCTCCTGTGCTCACTGGCCAGAAGAGCCTGGTTTTCCTGCTTTATTTCAAGGGACCAAGATAACATGGAAGTGAGAGCTGTCCTTTGTGCTTTTCAGGCAGTGGAGAAGGCGTTTGCAGTGCCAAAGGGATTTTACTGGCAGACAGTTGAGAGTGATGACAAACACTTCCCTGACAGCAGTGCCATGGAGGCTTGCAGAGACACAGACACTGAGGTAAAGAACAACAAACAACCCCTCCCTTCCTCACCTGGGGGCTGAGGGGGGACACTGAGAGACAATTGAGTGCCCTGGAATATTTCAGTCTAGAGCTTTGATACAAATACTGATCTTGAAGTATTTTTCACTCAGACCTAAATATATCAGCTGAGTATTTTATGTCATCACTATTGATGTGCTGATTGCTCTGAGCCACAGAAGATTAAACTTTGAAATGTGTGGGTTGGAGAAATTGCTACCAACCAGGTGCAAATCTCTAAGAGTAGACAAAATTTTGATAACCTGAAACCACTTGACTGTAAGTCAGTGAACAGCACAACTTTGATTAAACTTGGGCTCAGAAACATTCTAAGAAATTTCTGAAGGTTCTGGTACTGCCTGACCTTGAGTAACTGTTGTATGAACAAGCAGGGAGTATTTGTACTGGTTCTACCCCAGGAGAAGAGAAGGTTAAAGTGATCTCAGTTACCTCTTGGTTAAGAGTGCAGCACAAAATGTCCAGGACCTCACCCATGTGAAATGAGCTGGTACAGAGAAGAGCCGGGCAGGGCCAGCAGCAGGAATGGAGATCAGCTGAGGGTCACAAAGCCACAGACTGCTTTGGGTGGGGAAGGACCTCAAAGCCCATCCAGTGCCACCCCTGCCATGGGCAGGGACACCTCCCACTGTCCCAGGCTGCTCCAAGCCCTGTCCAGCCTGGCCTTGGGCACTGCCAGGGATCCAGGGGCAGCCACAGCTGCTCTGGGCACCCTGTGCCAGGGCCTGCCCACCCTCCCAGGGAACAATTCCTGCCCAATCTCCCATCCAGCCCTGCCCCCTGGCACTGGGAAGCCATTCCCTGTGTCCTGTCCCTCCATCCCTTGTCCCCAGTCCCTCTCCAGCTCTCCTGGAGCCCCTTCAGGCCCTGGCAGGGGCTCTGAGCTCTCTCTGGAGCTGCTCTTCTCCAGGCTGGACAGCTCCAGCTCTCCCAGCCTGGATCCAGAACAGAGAATTCCATGATTCTGTGAGATAAGAGATTGAACAAGCATTGTCCATGGCGTTCCCTTCCTCCCTGGCATCACCGTGTCAGCTTTCCTGGCCCTGCAGATCAGTCCGTGCTGGAAAGGCCACACACTTCACTCCTCTCCCAGCTTCCCACACACTGGCCCTGGTTACAACAACTCCTGTGCCAAGATTTCCTCAGGAAAAGCAGTCTGGGTGTAGGATTGGATTGGTGAGCACAGCTTTGATCACCAGGAGTTCACACACAGAGCTCACTGTGAGGGCTGCAGAACACCAGCGTGACACAGGAACAGCAGAACATCCCCCTCTTCATTTTTGCTACAGGTTAATTTGTAGGCAATTACTGCAGCTTGAAACACTTGCATTTGCTCTGCAAGAAGAAGAAAATTATTTAAGATTTTTTTTATTATTTTTTTATCATTAATTATTGATGATGCAGATCAGGAGCTGTTTATTACCTCCTTATTTTACAAACAGTTTTTGGTGTAAGGGGGTGCGTGGTCCACATAGCTGTGGATAAATGATTTATTCAGCCAAGAAATCATTGTGAGGGAAGGGATTTTCCTTTCTACAACTTGGATTTTCAAAAGCAGGGGAGCTGAGCTGTTGTCAAGCTCCAAATTGTGTTGTAGTAGTGCTCCTCTTGTCACACGGAGCACTTGTTTCCTGTTGATAGCACGGAGCTGATGGCAGATAATTGCCCTGGCAGATTTAGAGGGATCAGGCAGAGTTGAGAGCCAGAGGGTTGTGGAGGAGAAAAGGAGGAGGCTGTGGTTTCACTGACAAGGAGAAACCACAGGGAGACAGACTTTCCTTGGATTCAGGGCCAACAGCCATTTGTGCCTTGGGAATGCTCCTCCAGGGTTTGTGTGAGCTCCCCCTTCCACCACAGAGAACCCAAACCACGGGCTTTTAGCAATCCAACAGCTTTGGAATTCTGGCTGCACGTCCTGGGATCAAACCATGGACAAAGAGAAAAATCCAAGCTCTCTTTGCTGGTGGTTTCCACACCTGAACGTGCAGGAGCACTGGGGAAAGGGTGACATCAAATCCTGGAGTAGTTTGGGGTGGAAGAGACCTTAAGGATCATCCAGCTCCAACCCTGACACCTCCCACTGCTCCAGGCTGCTCCCAGCCCCAGGGTCCAACCTGGCCTTGGGCACTGCCAGGGATCCAGGGGCA
>VWYO01006057.1:67083-101487 GCA_013400275.1 Rhadina sibilatrix
AAAAAAATCACACCCCTTGCTGCTTTCTCTGACATCTGCAGTAAGAACTGGAAAGGAGGCAAATTTGCTTTTTCTGGGGTTACTTCCTGGGCCCCTACTATGCTGAAGAAAGGTTTGCCAGAGACATAGGGAAGAGTTATTGAAGGAAATAAGGGAAGTCAGGGTTTAAATCCTGGCAGAAAATTAAAGGTGGCAAATCAAATATTTGCCTGGACCTTACAGCATTGGACAAAATCTGTATTTAATGCAGAAGCAAATAATGTAAAACAGAAGCCCTCAGATTTCCAGTTTGTAATCCCCTTCAAAAACATCCCTTTCCTCAGGACCCTGTTCTTGTCCTGCACTTCAGTCCCCCAAGCCTTGCCTGTGGTCATGAACAGGAAGAATTGGAAATACTGGCTTAGAGTCACAGTTTGAACTGAAAAGACCCCAAAGACCACCAAGTTCCAACCCCTGCCATGGGTAGGGACATTCCTAGTGCATCACCTGCTCTGTAATAACTTTTCACAGCAAACATGAGCCAACCCATTTCTGTTTCTTTAACAGACTGCCTTGAATAACCTCAGGTTTGCTATTGGGTAAAAGTGTGCAGGTGCTGCCAGCATCTCTTTCTCCAGGACAGGTAACCAGGTGATTGATTCCCAGGGCAGGTAATCAGCTGGTTCCCAGGACAGGTAACCAGGTGATTGATTCCCAGGGCAGGTAACCAGCTGGTTCCTCTGTTGAAGTTTGCCTCTGACAGATCTGAGAAGAGCCCTTGAGTGGAGCGAATGACTTTGGGGTGGGTTGTTCCATGTTTTACTCACACTTGTGTTTGTTTCCACAGGAAAGCTGCCTTCCTCCTACACTTCAGAGCCTGGCAAGGTGCCCCCAGTGCTGGCATTGGCTGTGAGAGGGCCCAAAGCCCATGGCATCCTGCAGGACATCACCCGAGGCTCTTCCAGGGCGTGGAGCCAAGCGGAGCCGCTCGTGTCCCTGCCCCTGCCCAGCCAGGTGCACAGGGAGCTGTGCCTCTGGTTTGGAGGGAGAGCTGCTGGAATGCTGCCCCCGGCGTCCAGGTGATGGCCCCGGTTGGTTTGGAGCTGTTGTTGCAGAGGCAGTGAGCCCTGGGGGCAGGCAGGCACTCGGAGATCTGTGTCAGCCTTCCAAAGGTCCTGCAGCACGGGAGTGCAGGGGAGCAATCCCTCTGCTTTTGTATCCCCAAGCCAGTTATGCAGTCTGCAGAAATCCTTCTCTCTTCTGCAGCAGATCATAGAGTCATGAAGTATCCTGAGTGGGAAGGGACCCACAGGGACCATCCAGTCCCACTCCTGGCCCTGCACAGACCCCCCAACAATCCCAGTCTGGGCACCCCTGGCAGTGCTGTCCAGGCTCTCCTGGAGCTCTGGCAGCCTCGGGGCTGTGCCCATTCCCTGGGGAGCCTGGGCAGTGCCCAGCACCCTCTGGGGGAAGAACCTTTTCCTAAAATCCAACCTAAACCTCCCCTGGCACAGCTCCAGCTCCTGTTCTCTCAGTTCCTAGATGTGTCAGGTGTGGCACAGTTGCAGTTGCTTCTGATTCCCTGGTCTCCAGGCCTGCAATTCATACTCTTGCTGCAAGATTTAGAAACCTGATGCTGGATAAGAGCTGCAAGGCTTTGTGCCAGTGACTGACCCTCTCCTAGGAAACCTCTGGCTGTGCCCTATACATCAACTGATAAAGGGATTCAGTAGGAAAAGGTTCTCTGGAGGATGATGAGAGAAGTGTGTGAAAATGAAGGGTGGCTGATAAACCTTTAACTGCATGAGAAAGGTCTGCTGCAGAAAGTTCAGACCTGCAGGTTCTGGAGAGGTTTTTAGGGATCCTGCCTGATCCTGGGGGCACAGTTAGAGGCAGCAGGCTGGAAGTGATACTCTGTGCACTGCTGTCAGTGCTTTCTATGAGTGGCAAAGCTCAGCCATGTGGAATTAACCTGTGGATTGCTGTGGAGGATTATGTGTCAGAGTTCAGTTCTGCTCAGCCATGACCAGTGCCTCCCATCATTTTTATGTTTAAGATGTGAAAACAAAAAAAAATCAATTTGGCCAAGTTTCATTCTCTTTATTTGTTTATTTTCCTCAGAGATGCCTTTTTCCTATTACAAAGATGATGGATTCTGCTCCTGTGGTGTAACTCAGTCCAGAGCAGTGCTACATCCTAAATAATGCACTTTTCCTTCTCCTAATGCTGGTAATTTGGTCTGTTGGGAGACAGGAATACAAACTGCAGCTCAGATTGCCCTTTTCAGATTAGACTTGCAAATGCTGTGGGCTCCTGGGAGTGAGCAAGCAGGATGTGTTCCAGGCAGCTCCGTGGTGGTGGCAAGGGATGAGGCAGGTTTGCCTGAGCAGCCTGAGCTCACAGTCCCAGCCACAACTGTTCCCAGACAGTCCCTGGCTTTCAACCACACCTTCTGTTCACCCTGCCCTGATTGGGTCCTTTTGGATGTGCAGGAATGTTGTGGAAGTTTCTCTGGCTTGAACATCCCTGCCAGACTGGATTGTGCTTGTTGCCTAACACGAACCCTTCAAACTGGTTAAACTCAGCCTAAAGAACCCAAAGTGAAAAGCAACTAGGATGTGTCTGTGGGTGGGAAAAGCTCTGCTAGTGCAGCCTGACATATTTCTTGATTCCCAGATTTCTTTGCCAAGCTGGCTACTTTGCATTAGTTACTTTTAATTGAACACAGAGAGCCTCAGGGGGAGTAATATGAAAAGATGTTCAGTCAGAGAGACCTTGATGCAGCTCATGTCACGGACAAGGGATTGAAATGGCTTTTCCAGTAAAGCAGTTTTACCAGAGAAGCTTCTGTGGCCTTGGATTTGTCACAGAAAGTAGGTTTGAGTCAGAACCTTTTAAAATTTTTCATTTAATATTTATCATTTTTCTGCAGCTCTGAGAGTCCTTCACCAGCTGGGGCAGGAGCAAATGAAGAAAAAGTTGACCTCCAGGGCTTGATGCTGCCTCGACCTCCAGCCATGCTTGTCTCAACTACCAAAGGTCAGTGTTAGGAAATGAAATTGGAGGGTTTATGGTTCTCCTTCACTGATAACATCACTTTATTCCAGCCCAACTAACGCAGTTCTGCCTCTCTGCATTGCTCAGGGCTGGGGCCTGGCCAATTCTGGAGCCAGGAATGAATTTCTAGTGGGACACTAGAAATTGCCTGAAATGAAGCAGCACAGAAGTGGCAACACCTCATCCTCCTCACAGGAGCAGCTGCTGGAGTCCTGGGGGTGCTTAGATGTCACTGAAGGGGAAAAAAGGAACAAAAAAACCACTCCACAGGAAATCTCTGCACAGAGGGGTCTGTTCATCAGAGAAACAGTCATCAGAGAAACAGCCACACCAAGACGTGTGTGTGTATTTAAACTGCTTGTTTATCAATCAGAGGTTATTTGCCTCTCCTGCTGAAGACTGAATATTATAATCGGGGGAATTAAATGGTTAAGGCTTCATTTAGGGCAGGACTGACCACACAGTCAGAAAGGAGAGCATTTTATGGGACTAATATCAACAGGTCATCACCTGGTTCCACTCACACCCCCATTTTCCCTTTGTAGGAGCAGAGTTCAGCACCTGAATTTAACCAGCAGCAAACTGTGTCCAAGGGACCCCTGTCAAGGCCCTGCCTGGCTAAAAGGTGTTGGGGTCCTGCTGTAAATGCCAAGATCCCCTGGAGTGGGCCTGGCACAGCACATCTGGGTGCAGGGGGGTTTTGGACAATGCTCCTGAAGCTCCTGGCTGGTTTCTGCTGCCCCAGCTGAAGGTGGTTTCACAGGAATGAAGGCTGAGGGGAGCAGAAGTTCAGCAGCTGTCAGGGAGGAGGTGGCAGAAGGAAGGCAGGATTGGAGTGGCAGAGAAAGAAGGCATGGGGAATTACATTGCCAAAGGAAAGAATCCATGGGAAAAGGATGGAAGCGTAAGGCAAAAAGATGAAACAGGAGTGGAAGGGGAGGAAAATAGAGAGAAGGGAGAAAGGAAAAAACCAATTTTGAGATGGTTTTTAATCTTTTGGCTCATGTTAACTCAGGTAGTTTGGCAGCCCGCCCTTGGCTCTGTTATTTGGGATTGGGATTGATGGCAGCTGGTGGCTACTGATGGAATGAGTCACATTTGCTGCCTCCCCTTCCTTTTATGGCCGTTAATGATTCACATTTGCTGTGGGCTGCTGAGTTCCACCACACCACGTTCCATCTGCACTGAGCCTCAGAAGTCACTGTCAGGCTTTGCTCCTCAGATAACTTTGCTCTGGCAAGAGGAGCTGAAGCTCTGCTCTGGGAGCAGACACCCTTGGGGTTTTCAGGAAAAGAAACATTCACTGACTCCTTCCCTCTGGTCTCTAACAGCTCCTCTTGGAGACAGGAACATTTACCCATGCAGAGCAGAGATAGACCTGCCCCTGCTCAGTAATCAGAGTTTTAGTAACCCAAGCAGATATTCTTGTCAATCTGGGATATGTGTGTGCAAAAAAATGTTTTTTAAAGTGTTATCAACTGGAGAGAAGCCAAAATCTTCCCACCAACAATCTTAAATTTTGATCGTTCCCATATCATGAATATGGCTAAAAGCCAGATTTAAAGCCATAAAGCCACACAGATTTTAGGCAAAGAACCACCTTGCCTGTCCCATCCTTAGTTATAAAAATATATGTGTGTGTGTGTATATATATATATGTATATATATATAAAGGTACCTTGTTTTGGTGCTATTGCTTTGAACTACCAGGCTGAACCTTATCACAAAGTCCAGAATAAAAAGAAATATTCACTGTCCTACCCTCAGAATCAATTGGGACACAAGGAAAAATCCTCCAATCTCATTAAATTGGTTGGTTATAGCTATGAGAAATTACTGAGGCAGTGGAGGAAACCCATGTAGAAGTGGTGCTGAGGATTTTTCTTCAGAGCTCACTCTTGGCAGCTTATGGAGCTCTGAATATACACTGTGAGGGATAAAAAAGCTGTGTTAGGACTGAGAAAGTGTAATAATGGAGGTCATGGTAAAAACAGAGAGCTCAGGCAGATCAGAGGCTTCAGGGAAAGGTCTTGAGCTTGTCTCACAGTGCTTAAGATGTAGGGGCTGCTCAGGAGGCCTTGGAGGCTTTTTCTCCTGAGCTTGCTCAAGGCTGGCAGTGAGCATGGGATTCAGCTTGGAAAACAGGAGTCTAAAAACCCAAGGTTCTAACCTGAGATAAATTCCAGTTGTGTCTACAATCTTATCTACTGGGATGAGGGATGCAAGGAGAGCCCGAGCAGCCAGACCAGCAGGCAGGCTGGTACCATTACCATGATGTCCAAGGAACCTGTGAGGCCCCAGAGGGTACCAAACCAAAGGTGAGATCACAGGTGGTCCAGAGCTTCAGGAGCTTGTGCCACAGTGCAGGTCTGGGATGAAGGTTAAGGGCAGGAACAAAGGAGGGACAACAGGAAGCAAGAAGGGAGTGCTGAGACCACCAGTAACAGCAGAGAGGAATGGCCAGAGCTGCTTCATGCTCTTTGAAGTGGACAAACTGATCAAGAATAAGTTCTTGTTGCCCTGTTTGGTCACTCAGAGTGTGGTCAGGCCTACAAGGCCTCAGAAATGCCCTGAGTGCTGGGGGCTGCACGGGGACAGCTCCCACAGCCCCGCCAGCACCAACACACTGCGTGTGAGCAGCTCCCACACCTGGGGAGACAGGCTGGCTCATCTCATCTCATCTGATGATTCATAAAGATATTACTGATGATGCCATAAGCTTTCCCGTTCTGGGCTGGCCTTGGATTGCAGTCATGATGAGCTGGATGCAGCAAACAAACCGTAAAGCACAGGGTCACTGCTCAGGATGCAGCTGTTTGCTTCAAGGTGGAGGCAGCTGCTGTGAGAGCTGCCTTGCGTTGACACCACAGCTTCTGTGACAGTAAGATGCTGTTTTTCTTGCCCTTTCTTTGATCTAGGGGACATCATTCTGCTGGTGTCACCTGTGGTACCTGCACGTGCCTATGGGGCTGTGTTTTCCACCTGTGCCCGCTGGGGCTTTGTGCTGCAAGGGCTGCGGCAGCTCCAGCTCTCAGCACAGCAAGGCTCTGTGCTGGGCATGACAGCAAGGCAGGTACTGTGCCCTCTGTGCCCTGGGTTACCCCTTGCTCTGCTGCTCATTGTGCCAGCACTCCTCCAGTGAGTGCTCCAGGACACCCATTCTCTCTTTTCCAGCTCTCTCTGTCCTGTGAGTGGTGCTCTGGCTGCTTTCAGTGCTGGGTGTTTTCTCTCGTAGGAAAATCTCACAAAGCCTTGGCCTCTCATGGGGAACAGGAGTGTAAATTCATCATCCTGCTCCTACTAAAACAAATGTGAATTTTGTCACTGGTGTCAGAATAAGCAGGAGCTGGCAGTAGCCCCATGAACCAAAGTACTGATCTGCACAGAGGTAGTTCAGGAGAAGAGTCTTCACTAACAGACTGATATTTGGTGATGAACTTCACAGTCCCTCTGGGCCCTTCAGCATGAAGTCTCCTACTTCAGTGCATTCCACATGGGTTTCAAAAAGAGTTTTCCAAAATGATTTTTTTTTCTTTGAAGCTCTGCCTAACACAATGATAGGTTTGAGGTGAAGTGCACTTGGCACTTTGACAAGTCAGCCTAAGGAAACAGCAATAATCACAAATGCAAGGTTGCAGACAAACTTAACAGTGCTGCACTTCTTACATTATACATCCCACAGGAATCATATGACACTTTCTCTCACAAAGGAGTGGACCCCACACTTCAAATCATCATGCTGAGGATTCTTTGCTATGCCAGTCAGGAAATGCATAATTTTGCAAATCAAACCCTACAAATCCCCTCTTTTCTGCTTGTCCTGTGATCAAGCCTAAGGAATAACAATGTCCCTGCCCATAATATTTTTTTTAGAATGGATATAACCTATTTATGGAATACTAGAGCCCAAATAGCCAGAAATTTGGAGCATGCTGCTCAGTGACCATTAAGGAGTTAACAGCAGCAACCATTGCTCCAGTGTGCTGTTTGGAGCTAAAATTTCTGAAAATCATCCCTTCATTTGGGACTCCAGATAATCTTTGAGTGACTTAGGATGGTACCACGTATCAGCTGAGTTACAACTGCTGTGGTTTTAGCCCAGCCCAGCTGCAGGGCAGAATGAGTTTGTGTTAAGCTCTCCCCTGAGTTCAAATTAAGTTTCTCTGTCTCAGGAAAAGATGACGCAGAACACCCAGATATTGGAGTTCCTGTGGCTCAGTGGTGAGCTCTGTCTGGTTATGCCATTGTAATTTATCTATTTGCTTGAGCCCTGTAGTAATTACATCTGGATTTAGCAGTCTAATCTGCCCCTCATTATTTCAGATTGCTGTCTTTTGCCCTGGCAAGAGCTCAAACTCACCTGCTGGTCCTGCAGGAGCAGAAGTCCCTGCTGGACCCCGCAGGCACTGCCTGGCGCTGCTGCTGAGGAAGGAGAATGCCAGACATCACATCCCTGCCTTGGTGACAGGTAATGCCTGCCCTGCCCAGCAGCCTGGGAGGGAGGGTTTGCATCTCAGTGTGTGTGAGTTCCACATTAGCAGTCCATCCACAGCTGTACAGTGCAGGGAATATTTATTGGGAGTATCAAGGCCTGCTCATGTTGCTGTAGAAATCTCCAGACCAACATGTGAATAAGTCACTACTGCACATCCAACAGAACTGCCTGACCTTTACCAGTTGTTCGATCTTTAGCTCTGGAGTCCTCTTGAACTTAGAATCACCCAGTAGTTCCTCATGGAAGGGGCCACAGAAGGCCTCTCATCCAACATCCTGCTCAGCAGAGCATCAGCAATGAATTCTCTCAGGATGCTCAGGGCTTTTTATCTGTCAGGTCTTGAAAATCTGCAGGGACAGAGATTCTCCTGCCTCCCTGGGCCTTTGTTCCATCATTATGGGAGATGTTTTTCCTTTATGCGAAGTTGTAACCTTCTGTTTGGATTTGTGAGCCTTGTCCCTGGACACTTCAAAGCTGAGCCTGACTTTAACATCTCACACCATGGAGGTGTTGTTGGGGCTGTCCTGCTCAGGGCCAGAAAATGGATTTCAAGGATCCTTGTGGGTCCCTCCCAGCTCAGGACTTGCCGGGATTTTATGGCCTCAGTCACCTCCTCTCAGAAACACATTTTGCCCAGAGAGGTAGGGTAGCCAAAATACAGCTGTGCCACTGAGCCTGAGGGCAGCATCTGATCCTGTCAACCTCAGCTTCCAGTCCTCCACCTTGTGACTTCCAAGCATCCCAAGTTCCAAGGTGAAGTACTCCCCCACTGTCCCCTGGGCTCCTGTGGCTAGCTCAGTTTCCTTGAGGGGCTTTGGAGGAATATCTCAGGAAAATAGGGTAAAAGATTCCAAAAGAGGCTCTCAACCCCTAGGATCAGTCCAAGGCTTTATTCTCGAAGGGTTCCAGGGCAGAGAGAGAGAGAACAAGGAAGAACAGGACTTTATCTGGTCTCTGGCTCAGGAAAGATAACTGGACCTGAGCCAGTAGGGTCAAGATAGGATGGAAGGGTCAAACTACATGGTTACAGGCTTCAGGGGTCTCTGGGGGAAAAAACATTCCCCAGAGGAATACAACACCAAGGTAACTCAGTTTGTACATAGGGACTGCCAAAACCCAGCCAAGTTGCTGCCTTAAACCTTCTTACCTGAGTTTCTGTTTTCTTAAGGATCAGTTGACATTGACCTCAAGTGTGCAAGATGAGAGGCAACAGCAGTGGTCAGGAGGGAGCAGAAATCCTGCCCTGCTTGGCTCTTCCCAAGAAGGGGTCACTCTGGGTGACCCTTCCATTAACACCATCCCACACAGCCCATGATGGAGACATTCATCCACAGCCCAATTGCTTCCTTTATTTTATCCACAATAGGAAAGAACATTTAGAGGTTTGAGGGTGGGGGGGGAAACAATGACAATTCAAATAGTCCTGGGCTTTTTCTCCTGAGACTATCACAGAATGTTCTGAAAACATGTGCAGACACAGAGGATTAATCATGGCACAGTAATTACAGCCCCATGTCACCTGCTGCCTCTGCACCCAGGGAAAGTTGCTCATTAAAAAGTGCAGTTTCTGCTGCTTCCCTCAGTGCCACAGATGATGCTTTGTGTTCATGTTTTGCACAGGGAAATTTCCACTAGAAATATATAGGTGGGGCTGCAACAAAGGGTTGTCTGGAAAGGTAAAATATTTCCCCTCATGCTAGAGAGCTCAGGGTTTTGTTTTTTTTCCCTTTGTTTGTGACAGATTTTTCAAATGCCTCTTTCCATGTGTTCTGTGCTATTTTCATCAGTCCTGTACTGCAGAAAGACACCTCAGTCCATATTCCAGAGCCCTAGAGAGAGGGAGCTGATGTTCTTTCCACACAAGCTTTGGCTTGGCCTCTGGGAAGTGCAGAATGGCACTAAGATTGGAGTAGGGTAAATACCTCACTAAGAACTTTTGCATTTGTAATCAGTATGAAAAGCAGTTGCCCCTTCAAGGTCTTCAAGGTTCAATTTTCAAAGCAAGTTAAAATTTGGCAATTACTCCTGAAAAAGAGCAGATAAATAGATGAGTAAGGAACTCTATCCTGAGGTTCAAACACCATACATCTTTGTCCAAGCTTTACTTGCTGCCATGCCCTGAGTTTGAATAAACAACAGGCAATACTGCTGGGACAGTGATGGCCCATTTTTGGTGCCTCACACCTTTTGAATTTTGAGAAGCAAGTGATTGTCAGTGGTACATTTGTACATCCAAGCTTTGCCATCAGCCTCCAGCACCAATAATCCATTTCCCATGCTCCACTGCAGTGAATTTTTGACAGGCTCGTTCGGTAGGAAGCAATCAAATGTGTACAAAGTAATTTAAAAAATAACAAGCCTTTAAAACTGTGGCCTGAGACATTATTACAGAAGGCTGAACTAATTGTTGTGGAAATGTACTGTATGCAACACCTTAATGCACTGCCTGTGCACAGCCCAGCTCTTTGGAGGGAGAATGGGAGCCGAGAGATTGTGGCTTTAAGCACTTAGTGTCTGTAAAAGTGCTGTGGAATGGGATATTTTCCAGGCTGGAAATCACAGGAGCAGAACGTGATGTCTCTGTTCAGGTCTGTCACCCCAGCAATGCCTCCCTGCCCACGAGGGCCCTGTGGCATCCAGGACTTTGGCCTCATGCCTGGAAGTGTGAGACACCTTGAAGGCCTCCACGTGAGCACTGGGCTCAGATTTGGGATTCTTCCTAGCAGACACCACCTTATTGAAGATATTTATTCTAATTCAGGAGCTCTGTGGCAGCATCTGTGCACTTGTTCCAGTTTCAGTTCCCAGCAGGAGATAGAAGGGGATAGAAACAACTGGGTGCTTGTTGCTGTGACCTCGTGTTTGAGAGACACGCTCTTGTTCATGTAGTGGAGAAAGATCTCAAATTATTTACACATTTTATTTATACAGAGTTTTACAAACATATCGGGCCTGCTTTTAACTGGTTAGTAACAAGCTGTTACCTATCAGGGTTGGTGAGTTCACCAGAGGTATTTACGTGCTGGCAAGCATCTGGTTTTAGATATTGTTTGCATTTTTCCTCTTTGGCAGTTTGGAATAGTTTACACAGGTGCAAGTTAACTGTCCCAGTCTTAGGACTTCTCTCATGAGAACAAGCTGTTTTCCACTGTTACAGGATTCCATTTTCAGGAAAGGTTGACAGATTTCTCACAAATACACTTGAATCAAGTCAGAATTCAGTCTGTGAGGAGGCTTTTACAGGAGTGCTGCTGAAAAAGCCAGAGAAAGCTGTGGGCCAGCCTCAGTTTTCAACAACTCCTTGCCCCTTTTTAAGTGGCCCATGTGATTTTGGGCAGAGGAGATGGTTCCATTGCGTTTGGTGTCTCAGGTAAGCTCAGTCTGTAGGGCAGTTCTGACCAGTGACCCAAACGTTTGACAGCAGAGTGTTTTCATGTCAAGGCTGAGCAGAGCTCTGCATTCCTCACATCTCCTGCTGTTCTGAGCACAGGGCTGATGGACGAGCTGGCAGAGCTGGGCAGCAGGCACAGCCTCCCCTCTGCAGCTGCTGGAGCGGACCCGGCCCTCTGCTTCCACGCGGCTCCGTACACCGAGGCCACGCTGCACAGCCTGGGTAGGTCAGGGCTGGGGAACTGCTCTGGCCTGGCTTGCACAGCACCAGGGAATGCTTTGCCTTGGGAGGAACCTCAAAAAGCTCTCATTCCACCCCCTGCCATGGGCAGGGACACCTCCTGCCACTATCCCAGGTTGCTCCAAGCCCCGTCCAGCCTGGCCTTGGATGCTTGCAGAGCTGGAGCAGCCACATTAACCACATTTTATTTTCCTGAATAAAACCATTAGGAATGTGCTTTTTTGTCTGTGATATCTCATTTACTGCCAGTCAATCACAGTAACTCTCACGGAAGAATCAATGGGAATTAAAAATGAAAATACCTTTTTAAAGTAAATTAAAAGATACATGCAAAAAGAAATTATCGAAATGCGTGACATGGTGACATCCAATTAAGCCTTAATTAAGGTTATTAAAAGATTAATAGCCAATCAATACATATTGCCATAGTTTCAAGAGAAGTCAAAATATTACAATGAGATAAATTAGTGGTTGTGTGTAAGACTGGAATGAGCTGAAGTGATAAATGCTGGCAGCTCTAGTTCTGTAGGTGCAGAAAAGGCACTTTCCAATTCCATTTTACTCAGATGTTCTAAATTTCAGTTTGTACAGTTGTATTCACTTTGGTAACTTGTTCATTCAAAGCTAGGAGACTGATAGGATTTCAAACAGCAAGGAAATGGGTTTTCTATTCTTAATCTATGACTCACATGGGTGAGTCTTAAACCTCCTAGTTCTGTACACTTGGAATAAAAAAAATCCAGTGTTTATTTACTAACTGCAGGTTGGGGGGTTTTATGTGTTCAGCAAGTAAATTTAGTTTAATTTATTTTAATTCTTTGAAAATTTGGATGCCAGGACTTTGAGTTAAAATGTATTGCTCTCCAAAACCAAACTGACAGTAAATCCTAAGGAAAAATGAAAATTAAATGCATGTCATTCACCATTCTCTAGCATGATGAAATGTTATGATGTAGGAATAAGTAAGTAAATAAATGGTTATTGATACAATTGCTTAAATAATCATGTAGTGAATCAGTATGGAACAGACAGGGAATTCTGATGGGCCAGGGATTCTCCAAGCTGCACTGTTCCCAACAGGACTGTGCACATAAGCACAGTGTTACAGCAGTCCCCAAATTAGCTCCCAGTTGTGTGCCCTGCAATGTCCTAGAAAGCAAAATGAGGTATTGATTTAATGTGAAGTCAGTCATTAGTTATCAACCCAAAACTGGTGCCTTAAATCATTTTGGTACAGATCTATCAACTCTGCCTAATGGTGTGAATAAGGATATCAAAATTACAAGGGAATGCATTTGCTTTACACGGCAAAATGTAATTCCAGGGAAGGACTGGGACTAATTAGAGGGAGTTTGCTGTGTTAATATTCCTCATTCAGGAGGCTTTTCCTGAGCTGCAGTGTGAGGAGACAGTGAAATGTTGATTGGGATTTATGCAATCCCTTCACAGGAAAAGAACTGAGATCTGTTTTCATGGGGTAACAGGTTTTTTTTTGGTGCTCCCCCTGGGCAGGAGGAAACCTCAGCGCAGTGCCAGAGCCCCGTCACATCCCTCTGGATTTTCTGTGCCAGAGAGCTTACGCTGCTGAGCCCGGCATGGAGCAAGTGGTGATGCTGACAGTGGTGGGGATGCAGGCTCTGAAGAGTGCTGGAGAGCTCCTCCAGCAGATCCTGCTGCCTGGCCTCAGGGATCAGTCTCGGAGCTCAGGTGATCCCAATTCTGGGGTAGGGTTGGAGACCTTGGGCAGAAAAGTTTATCCTGGGTAGCTCTTTTTAGAACAGCAGGAACATCATGGGAAATGTGGTGAAGGAGCCTTAGGAAGAACAGATTTCTTTGTTACCCCTCTAAAGAGCTGAAGAATTTATCTTGGTTTGTTATGGGCAATCACAAACAGCTCAGGTGGGCATCATTTGCTTCAGAGAGCATCAAATGAGTTCCGAGTAATGCTTGGGCTTGCAGAGCTTTTATGTAACACAGAGCATTGTGTCCCTCCCTGAGCACTGGGAGGTGAGGCTGGGCTGGAACTGGGACAGGAATTTGGGAGTCACAGGCTCTGTTCTCCAGTGACAGCCTTGGTGAGCAGAACCGAGGCACTTCACGGCCTCACGCTCCGGTTCCCCCGCGGGAGGAGCAGCGATGCCATCCCCACGCTGGGTGCTCACATGTGCATGAAAAGGGCTGTCAAGGACAGGGAGTTGATGTAATTTCATGTGCAGGTTGCACTGAAGTGTGATAACACAGGAGGTGTAGGCACAAAGGGCACGAGTCTGCCCATCTTACACTCTGTTGTATCCAGCTCTCCCAAAACTATGTTGAAATACTACTTGAAATCCTGTGAAGTTCTGTATCTGAGATCTGAGCCAACAGAAACCTCCAGCACTCATGGATTGAGCCTTAAATACCTTCCTACATAGAAGACAACTTTACAAACCCAACAACACTGAAACTACTTTAGAGACAAGTCAGCATTCTGCTGTAGTTGGTTACTATGATCAACATTGCTTAAAGTGTTATGAGAGGTGCTAAGAATCCATAATTATGGATTATGCTGTGCCAAGCCACATTGTTATCAGTGTACTCTCAGTGATTCCCTTTCAACTCTCCTCCATTAGCTGTGCTCTCTAATCAAATCATGGCACTTGCTCCCTGTGGCTCCCTGTTGATTTCCCAGATAGCCCATTTTTTGTTCTTCACTGTAATGGCATTTCTTAGACTTTGCATCTCATGGGTTTTCCCAGTATATCCCTATATTTTCATTACAGTTTAGTCTGGATGAAACAAAAGTCAAAAGAGCACTGGGACTTCTGCAGGGAAAAAAAAAAAAATCAATCTGAAATAAAATGTTTGTGTCCAAAAGAAAGCATAGCTCCTACGAAACACAAGCTGCTGCCTGGTGCTAAAAACATTCTTCTTGTTTGCAGCAGAGCCTGATTCAGGATTTGAGCTCCTAGGCCTGAAGTGGCTGCCCCATCTCACTCGGAGTCAGGCCAGGGAAATGACCCCTTTTGAGGCTGGAGACACTCACTGGCAGAGGAGCCTGGACACGCTGATGTCCGAGCCCGTCCTGGTGTGCGCGCTCCGGGGCATCAACGCCTTCCCAGCCCTGGGAGCTGCCCTGAGGGGATGGACACAGGGCAGGGACAGCCTCCCACAGGCACTCATGGCCTTGACCCCAGAGGTGACCTTCAGACAAGCCATCCTCTTCTTCACAGAGGCAGATTTGGTAACTGGTAAGGCCCGTTTTTACTGCTTGTGTTATCCTCAGCTCTAGGGTGTGTGGGAATTGATTCAGCTTGGACAGAGGAATCCGGTGCTGGGGGTTTTCTCAGGCACAGAAAAATGTAATAAAGTGGGGGTAAATTCTGTGCTTGGCTGGATTAAGATGAGGCAATGAAACCAGCAGGAGCCAGCTGAGGTCATCTACAAGGTGGCCTATTTAATTAATGTGGCTGTGCTTGGCCTGGTGCCCTTTCTGATGATCTTGAGGTACTCCATAAGTACTAATTGGATATCAGAGAAATTGGCAGGATCAGTAAATAATACCATGCATTTTAAACCCTCTCTATAAGAAACTGAAGAACAGAGCCCAAGAGCTCTCCCACCTACAGGTGGGCCCCTAATTGTGGTGCCAGACATCCAGCTTGCTGCCTCCGCCTTGCCCTGTGCTCAGGGGAGATGAAGGTGTGACCAATCTGTAGAGCCAAAGAAAACAGATTTCTTGAGAATTTCTTTTTATCCTGGAGGAGAATGAAGAGAGGAATGGAGACCTTTGCTGTCAAAAGCTTCTCAGAGTTCAGTGATGTGTGCCAGCATCGATCTTTCAGCACAGTAAATTTGATAGTTTCCTCCTGTAGCAGGAAATGTATAGCCATGCCTCTTAAAACTAAATCACTGTGCAGACTGTGGGGTTATTGATAGTGGATGGTTTAGAGCAGCAGACTACAAGCTCCCACTGTTTTCTTTTAATGTGAAATACTCAGAGAAGAGCTGGGGCTGCCTGACTCCTCACACCCAGACAGAAACAGTTCTGAGCCCTGACAGTTTCTGGCAGGGAGTTGGAACAAGATTGTCCCTTCCAACTCAAGCCATTGTGGGGTTTTATGATTACTCAGAAGCAGAGAGAAATCAAAGATTGTGGTAACACCCTGTATCAGCTGAGGGGGAGTGATGCAGTCCCATAAGTGCATTCGTGCTTTGAATTTACAGCCCTTCCTTTATCTTTCCTTGGAGAAGAAAAGTCCTTTGTCATCAACACAAACTTAGACACTTGTGTCAAACCCACTGTGCCTGTGTAGTGTGCAGTAACAAATTGGCTTTGCTGAATACCAGGAAGAAAGATTTGTCTGGGAAATGATCCTGGGCTTAGGCTCACAGCAAGTTTGATTTGTCAGTGAACTATGGGGGTGTTCTCTGTGAAACTGGTGAGCAGGAAGAGGAGCCTTCAGAAGAGAAGGCACCAGACATCCCAAAGTGGTGTCTAAAACTATAAGGAGTTCATGCACTGCAGCTCTTAATTAAAGTTATCTTGAGGTGGGAAGGCAGGTTAAGAGGAAAGCAGAGCAGTGAGGTCAGTTTATTGAGGGAGCTTGTAATGGCAGTGCCAGCCTTTTGCACCAAAGCCACTGTGAGAAACAAAGGAGCACAGCTGAGGCACAACTTCAGCATCCTGCACTATCTCTTTTATAAGGTAATTCCATTTTCTCCTTGTGTTTTTATTGTTGTGGGAGGAATGGAGAGCCCTCCATGCTCAAGAACATCTCTTCCATCTTTTGTAGCAGGCTGAACATCTGCCCTGCTAAATAAAATTACCTTTGTCACTCTCCAGGCCCAGACAGTGAAGGTTTCCCATCTGTGAATCCATAAAAATACCTGTCCTTCCTTTTCCAGATGCAGAACACCAGCCTGCTGTGAAATACCTGCCACCACCTGGCAGGAGCTCCAGGACCGAAGAGAAGACCACAGGTAAGCATCAGTTGCCTCTTGAAAACAAACAAAAAAACCAAAAAAAAACACCCAAGTTATTTTAGACTCTTGAATAGATTGAAGAAAACAGTGTATCCTCTGTCAGAGCCACTGAAATGGGATTAGTAAACCTTTGGTTAGACATCCTCATCCCAGGCAAGTGGGAAGGAAAGGCCAGCTGGGTCCAGCTGCTGCTGGGGGAAGGTGTGAGTATTGTCCCTCTCCACAGTCCTGACAACGACCTGCTGAGGGATGGTGTGGAAAGTCAGCTGGAAAAGTAATTAATGTCAGCTCTTTAGTAGCCTCTTTCAGGTGTAGATCCCAGAAATGAGGATTTTCATGCTTTAGAGAGGTGAAATCAGAGCAGAAGGTGCATTTCCTGTGTCTCAGATGGGATGTCTCTGTTGTTGACATCGGTGCTGCCCAGGTCACCATGGGATTCACAGATCCTGAAAGTCCTTTCAGATAACCCCAGCACTAGGGGGAAAAAAAGCTGGTGCTGGGAGGATGAGCTAAAAGGTTTTGAGACAAGGCAAGGACCTTAGGGCTGGTTCCACCTGCTATTTGTGCTCTTAATATTGCAACAAACATGTGGAAAAAGAAAGAGGGCTCATTAGAAAAAAAAAACACTTTGGCTAAATACCCTCCAGATACATAACCCTGGGAAATAGATAGACATGGATTTTGGACAGTAATAAATAAATTAAAAAAATAAAAAAAATAATAAAAAAAGTAATTCTGAAACGAAAAACAGATTTTAGTTTTTTCTTATCTACCTTGCACACCACAGTGGCTAAACTTGCCAGTCACTGGAAAAGGAAGTCTTTTATCAACCTGATGCAGGATTCCCCTCACTGTGCCTTAGATCTGGATAACTTCTCAATTCTCATGTGCCTGAAGTGCCTTAATTTTCCTCATCTCCAGGTCACTGCAGGTTTTACTGAGTGAGACTGAAGGGAACATTTTTCTATTGGCTTTTGTCCTAAGTTCTGATTCCCCAGGCTCCTTTCATCCTGCTCTGCTCTCCTGAAGAACCACTGGAGCAGCCACTCCTGGCTGGCTGGGGAATGCCAGGGAGGTTTTATCAGCAGCACTCAGGATCCACAGCACTTTGTTTCTGAGAGAACATGAAACAAAACACCTGAGCTCTGGGAACACCAGAAGCAGAGCAGCATCTGACTTGACTGTGGAATATTAGGAGCACAGATAGGTTTAAAACCACTGTTAACCACTCCCTGAAATCCCAGAAAAGGTAACCAACATGATTTAGGACTTGCAGCCCTGATCAGCCTGTGCTCCTGGTAATCCCAATTCTGAGATTACCAGAGAAGGAGGAAGTGTGATCCCCTCCCAGGGTGTCCCAGGACATCTGAAACCAATCCATCCATGTCCCAGTGCAACACCCTAAAATATCAGTGTGTCACTGTCATGTTGGCTGCTTTATGTGGAGATGATAGCACAATTCTCAGATTGTCTCAGAACACACAAAACTCACTCAGATCTGCTTCTCTCCTTTAGAGGGTGAGAGCTGGAGGTGCCGAGCAGAATCCCTGTTTTCCTACCTGCAAGCAGGTGAGAGAAGAGCAAATGGACAAATGTGGTTTTGGTGGAACTAAATCATCTGGATGTACCAGTCCAAAATAAGCAAAAGGATTGCATCAACATTTTCCTTGAGCTGGAATCCAGGCAGTGATGCACTCTGAGCATGCCAGGAAATGTGGTATCTGCTTGTCTTGAGTTCCCACTTATTTGAAGTCACACCTATCTGAACTATTGTCTATAAATAGCATATAAATGAAACTCTATTTTCACAGTTAGGCTATGAAATCAAAACCTATGTAGTAGTTTTTTGGGGAGGCAAAAAGGAAACGATTGTGAGGGATGGATCTAAAAATATTACAAAGTAGAGAAATTTAATAAAGATCAGGAAAGGCTCTGAGCAGCCAGAACTGGAGATCAGGCAGTTTTGAGCATTGCCAAACAGGTACTTCTGGTAATTCAGGGTCAGCAGAGATTGTTCCATTGGTAATTAGTGGTCTTTTCTCTAATTCTTGTTACTTACAATCCCCGAGGAGAGAAAGCCAGCTCTGGGTGACAAGGTGTCTTTGACCAAAGCAAGCAGGCAATCCTCCTGAAGTGTCTAAAGTTCCTAAATATGCAGCAGGTAGTGACTCACACAGCAGAAGAATGAGAATATCTGCCCAAAACCAGAGCAGATGGTGAGGAAAACATCTGGAGGCCACTGAGTGCTTACATAACACACACGGGTGAGGTTGCTGAGGTGGAGCCCAGCAGCTCCCTGCACTCCCAGGCTGTTGCTATGGAACCTTTCTGTTCAGGAATGATGTGAGGAAAACAGCACATCTGTAACAGGAGGGCTCCATGCAGCACAAGGGTTAAGTTCCCATATCAATTGGGAGGAAATAATCTTGGGTTTTGTTTTTTTTTTATTTTTGATGCTGTGTTTCTGTGCCATGTCCTGCTTGTCACCTGGAAATAATGGCTTTAAGTTCCAGGTTGATGCTTTGCTGCATTGACATCTGTGTAATTAGTACTGGGGTGTACAGGAAACAGAAAATGACCTTTTTTGTACCCAACCAGATCAGCTTGGATCCGTTTTAGCAGCCTGTAGGATGTTCCCCTGTGCTTATGCTGATTGATGTGGTTCAGCACCAGCAGTTCCTGGGCCTCACAGACTGGTTCTGACACTGCACTTGCCAATAAATCTCCAAAAGATGTTATAAGGATAAAATATTAACTATACTCTTAGTAGCAAGTACTTTAGCAAGACTAAAAATTTGAAAATGCTGTCATTTAAAAATGGAATTTATGTATTTTCTGCCTTTAAATCCATTTTCATCAGACAGCAAAGCTTTCCTGGTCTGGTTTGTTTTCTGCTCCTCAGAGTGCTGCACCTTCCTGGCAGCTCTGCTGAGAGGGCTGTGTGAGAAGCAGAAAGATTTTCTGGAATGTCAATTTTGGTAAAGACAATTCAGTTAATTATTGGTTTATGGCATTAATTGGGACCTGTCAGGGCTGTTAGTGCCTCTCTGAAACAGAGCACTAAAATATGCAGAACACCAGAGTAAGAAGGTAATAGCTGCTCAAGGATTACATCACATAATCACCACCGTTCACATGAAAAATGTAAAAGGGAATATTTTATCTCTCTTAAAACATTAATCTGTAATAGAAAGGTTTGAGTCTTATCTGACAGAGCTGCCACAAAAACTTTTTGAATCTGGAGCAGATTTCCTTGACGGAGAAACCTCCAAGCTTAGAAGGTTTCAGATACATTTTTAATCTGAAGACCCAACAAAACGAACCTAAATAAATAAATAAATGATCCTCCATGCCCAGGGTTTTTATGGACTTGTTTCGTTGGTATTTTTGTGAACTTCCTGCCAGGTTTCCGCTGACCCCCCATCCCCAGCTGCGTGCCCGGGGTAGTGAACAAACCCCGCCGCGTTTCACTTTGTTCCAGGGGCGCAGCTTCTCTGCACGGTGCTGCTCATCAAACCCGGTGTCTGGAGCCGCAGGCTGCCGAGGATCCTCCGCAATCTGCACCTGGAGAAATTCCGCGTGGTGGGAATGAAACACCTGGACCTGGAAGCGGCCGCTGCCTCGGCGCTCCTGCCCTGCGAGGTGCAGCAGGTGGGCGAAGGGAGCGGCAGCTCTGTGGTGCCTGTGGAGCGGGGAAAGGGATGAGCTGTGGATAATCCATTCCCGAAAAAGCCCAGCAGTCCCCACCCGGGATTTCGAAGCTGTTGCTGGGAGCGAGCTATACGGAACGATCAGATCTGTACCTTATCAGCACAGAGAGCTGACGTGCTGAGGGCTGCTTTTATCACACGCCACGAAGACGGCCCTGGTTTCACCAAACGAAACTGGGGAGGGTACGGGCAATGCAGACCTCAGCTCTGCCCAGCTCTGCCCCTTTCCCTGCCAAACAGGTGTCCTCTGCTCCTCCCCCCAGCTCATTCCAGGTAGGGCACATCCAGGGAGCACGTGTGCCTGGGTTTATTCCATGTGGTGAAACTGGGAAAGCCTCCTGCCCTCTCAGGGAATGCACATCTCTGAGCTGCTCCTGCCTGAGATGACCCTGCAGGCACAGCTGAACCCCGGCAGCCAGGCTGTAAAAATCAGCTGCGAGGACAGGAATTTGTCCTTGCTCCTGTCTAATAGGCAATAAAGAGGGTTCTTAAATCTTAGGGCATTGTGGGGTTGATTAGGTAAAAACAGATGTTTGTTTCTGCTCTTTCATGGCATTAGAAACCTTTTCTTTCCTCAACCTGATGTACCCTGAGTGTAAGGATACTGTGAAAGCCAGGGAACTGAACTCTGGGCATTTGAGTGGAGTTGGATTATTATTTTTTTTTACTTCCCTTAGAGAAAAACAATCTGTGTTATTTGATTGCTTTCCTGAAGACATTTAACCACTCGACTTTATAAAAAAACAAACATTTATAATTGATACTGCACTTGGGTTAAGTTTGGAAAGTTTATAACATTGTCTCCTAGAAATCCTTGGTAGAGACTTCCAGAAGAAAACAGGCACGTGCCAAGGCAGTGCTCTGGAGCAATTAATACCTTCTGCATGGTAGCAGGGAGCACAGGCATCTGAATTTTAAATATTTTCACGTTCAGCAGAGATATAGTGGCCATTAGGGTTGATGGGGATGTGCTTCCCAATGTTATTTAATCACAGGGCTAAATACAAAATTTTTGATGATCTGAAACAGAAAACATCTTAAAAACCCCAAATATCCTCAGGAAGCAATGCAGATGCATTTGGGGTAAATGTGAGGAGAGGTTGTTTCCTGAAATTTTCCTTGGTTTTGGCATTTTCCAACACACCAGAGCAGCTGTTGAGCATTGATTCAGTTGCCTTGAAAAGCTGGTGGTGACTAATGAGTATAAAAATTACAGACTGTTGGGGTTTTGTTCATGAGGGAAAAAGCAGGGTTTGAAAGTGAGGAAGCAAAGAGAACAGTCTGCCTTTGGTGAGGGGGAGCAGACAGTAGGAAATGCTTTCTGCTGTCCAGGGGCTCCTGCTCCTTTCAGAACAGCAGGAGTGGCTCTCACTGGGGAGGGCTGGGAAAGGCTGAGCTCCCAAGATAAGTAGGGAGATTTTGAAAAAGCCTCAGCAGGCTCCAGAGACTGGGTTATTTGGAAAATCCAGTGGGTGAGTGGCTCAGTGGCTGCTTTTCCCAGCTAAATTCCATGAACAGCTTTTGGAGGGGAGGAACGTTCATGATGGATCTGCTCCTCAGCCTGTGGCACAATGGGATGCAGTGGTGAGCTTCAATAATATGGGGTCAAATTGCTGACATTTAGCAGGTCACAGAATCCCAGTTGGGATAATCCCAGTTGGGTTTGGAAGTGACCACTGGAGATCATCCAGTGCCACCTCCCTGCCAGGGCAGGGTCACCTGGAGCAGGTGACACAGGGATATATCCAGGTGGGTTTGGGATGTCTCCAGTGGGTTTGGGATGTCTCCAGAGAGGGAGACTCCAAGCCCTCCCTGGGCAGCTCTGCCACCTTCCATGGAAGGAAGTTCTTCTTCAGGTGGAGGTGGAATTTCTTGTGGTTTAGTTTCTGACCATTCCTGCTCGTCCTGTCGCTGGGCACTATCCCCTGACACCCTTGGAGATATTTATATGGATTGATGAGATCCATGATGAAATGTCCTGTTGAAGAAGATGGAGCCAGTGTGTCTGTCCCTTCTAGAAGTTCTGTCCAGGGTTTTTTTCTCACTTTACCTGCAGCATGCTCCAGAATCCATCTCTAGAGAACCCCCAAGCACTGGGATGCGCTGGTTTGCTGTGTGTACACAGCACTTGAGAGCAAATCTGGGTTTATTCACTGCAAGCAAGACAACCTCACATCTCCTTTTCCTTTCTAATGTATTATTTACATGCACTTGACAAATATCCTTGGCAGCACGAGCTCAGCTCTGTGATTGCTTTTCCAACTGAAGCAGTCCCCCCGAGCTCGGAGCGGTGTGTGGCCTTTGGAGCACCAGAAAAAAAACAACTGCTCTGCTCCTTGCTGAGGTTATCGAATCACAGGAGCCACAACAAGATGTTTTCTCTGCAGTTTAATGATGATTATAGAAAATAAAGGTCATGTAAATAGAGCTGACGTTGTCTCCCCAGCTTCCAGCATGACCTGGTGGCGTTCAGAGCCTGCTCCCGAGGGGATCCTGCCCAGGGAGCCTGGATCTCCCTTCACTGCTTATCCAGCAGATCCAGCCCTGTGCAGATTGGCACTTTGGGCTTTATTTTTTCCACTGGGGCCTGATCTTGCTGTGGGGGATCACCTGATGTGCTTGCCTGCAGTAGCAGGTCACTGGACTCAGTAACTCCACGGTTCCCTCCAGCCCCATCCTGTGATTCCAGCCGGATCACTCAGCCCCCCCCTTTAATCCCGTTAGTCCTCCCGAGCCAGAGCACAGCTGGAGCTTCCTCTCAGTGAAATTGCTCCCTTAATTCCAGGCAGCTGCACAGGGGCAGCCCCAGCACAGCTGCTGGCACCCCCAAGGGCAGGGAGGCAGGATGGGAATGGAGGGAATGAAGGCAGCGCTGGGCTGGCAGAGCCTGGAGTGGGTGTGAGGAGTGAGAGGAGCTGCCAGAAGCTCCCTGACACCATCAGCAGCAATCCCCAAGTCTGTGGATTTGCTGGGGAACAAGCAAAAGACAGGAGAGTTATGTTATTTAGATCTGAAATCACTGGTTGGAAGCTCTGGAACAAAATACTTTCATTTATTCTGGTCTGTTTGACAGAAACTGAATGTTTTCTTTGCAGCTGTTTCCAACCTGGATGAATATTGATATGTTTTATCAGTCCTTTTGAAAGCTGTCATGAAAAACGTCACCAGTTTTTCATTGCCCAAAGAGAAAACCCATAGAAAAGTGGATTAAATCCCATTTTTTTTTTTTTAACTAACAAAAATTTTCAAGCGGGAAGGGATTATTTTGTATTATACAGAACTGAATGAATGTCACCATTTCTCAGTACACTGTGACGAGCTGAAATTCCTCATCCTCATGCAAGCAGAGCTCTTATCTCCACAGAGCCCCTGAGTGACAGGCTGTGACCCTGTGCCCACGGGGCAGGAGCACTGACAAACACCACACCCAAGCCCTCAATACCTCACCAATTTAAGCACAGAGGGCTTTTCTCAGGGAGTATTTTGCCTTTGCAAATAGATGTGGGGGGGAATATCAGCCTTGAGCCTGTGGTTGTCAATTCATAACCTACTTCTCAGAGATGCAATTTAGGAGGCAGGCGACTGCGAGGAGATTTGGGTCAAAGGCAGTGAATGGTTGCACGTGATAGAAAGGCAGAGAGGCCTTGAAGTGTTTTATCTCCATATTTTTAAATGAAATGATAGGATTTGCTTTTGGAAATGTTTTATCTAGAGAATTGCTATCCTCTGCTGCTTTTAGAAGATTAAAAAATAGAGGAATTAAAACCTCTGTGAATGACGTGATTCAGCTGAATCAAATGGTGGCTTTTTTTTTCCCCCCCTCTTGTTTTTATTTCCTCAAAAACTGGGGAAAAAAGTAAATAGCCATGGGTTGATTCTGGCAGGGAGCTGGAAATGCCCTTGTTTTTTTAAGCTGGGGAGAACATCCAGCCCTGGCTGCTGCACTGTGGGGTGCAGGGAGGCACAGCTGGAGGTTCCTGACACCTCGTTCAGATGGAAGGGCAGGAAGAGGCAGAACTGGATGCTCCTGACACCCTGTTCAGATGGAGGGGGAGGAGGACTCAGAACTGGATGCTCCTGCCATGTTATTTAGGTGGAGGGGCAGGATGAGGCACAGCTGGATGTTCCTGCCACGTTATTCAGATGGAAGGGCAGGAAGAGGCAGAACTGGATGCTCCTGCCATGTTATTCAGATGGAGAAGCAGGAGGAGGCAGAGCTGCAGCTGCTGTGGACACCCTGACCTTGTGCTCAGCCCAGACATCTGCAGCAGGCCTGGCTTCCCAAGGTTTTCCTTGATTAAAGCAGGCAGCAAGGCCAGAGAGCTCTGCCACCTGCCTGTCCCAGGGTCCCTGTCAGTCTGTCTGTCCCCAGCCCTCTCCTCACCAGTGCAGTGCTTGTTTCTCATTATTTCCTCTCAGGCTTCCTCAATGTACAGCCCCAGGGTGTTGTGACCACCCCAGCTCTGCTCAGGAGTGGGCATGGGCTGAACTGGCCATGCTTGGAAAAGAAGCAAAGGTGAAGAAATTTGTTCTGGAGCAAAGGGCATCAGACAAGGCCAGAAGCACAAACTGATTCCTTGCAGCCCCTGGTCCCACCCTCCTACTCTTAACTTCTGTAGTCATGATCCTAACTGGTGTCTGGAATTCTCTCTCCAGGAGGAGCAGGGTATGGAGGTGGGGTGAGAGTGGGAGGGTCCTGCCTTTTGGGAATTCAAAAAGCAAAGCTCTGGTATTTGTGATCCATCATTTTATATCAGCTGAAGAATTAAACGTGGCTCCTCATCCCAGACTGTTTATGACCCTGGTGTTCTTGATTGTGCCTGTGCTTCCTCCTGATCCAGATGTCCCCCCGAAGGAAGAGCCCTCCTGTGACCTGCTGGATGTCACAGGAACTGCCTGGTGTCCAAGCTCTGGATTTTGGAATCTTTAGTACACCAGCAGTGTATTAAAGAGGAGAGAAAACAAGGAGCAACAGCAGATTGGCTTACTCACAACTTTCCTTCCTAGCCAAAGGAAAGCTGGGATGTTCCCAGTGCTCACCAGCTCCTTGTAACCTGTTCCATCTCTGATTTCTTCTCAGGATCCAGCTGCTGTGGAAGCTCACTGCACCTACCTTACCTCGGGCACTGCCCTCGTGCTGTGCCTGCAAAGGCCCAATGCTGTGAAGAAGCTGATGGATCTCCTGGGACCAGAGGATCCTCAAGTGGCCCAAGCACTGGATCCATCCCTCTGGAGGGCTCAGTATGGCACCAGCACAGTCCAGAATGGATTTTATGGTAAGTTTTTGTAAAAGAAACATCCAAAGGCTCAGAGATGCAAATAGACAATGTGTTATGTGTTGTTCCCTCCTGCACTGTCACCACAGATCCAGCCTGGGCAGGCACTGGAGGCATTTATTCCCTAGGAAGGTTTTCCTGTGTTCTTGGTGGCTGAGCAGAGTGTGTCTCAAGCATTGAAATATTCTCCCAGAAGATACATTCCAAAAGGGTTCTTCCCAGAGCAGCCCTGGCTCTGGCTTTATCAGAACAGATTTCCTTTGATCTCTTCCCTGCTTGGTCATTTTGTCCTTTTAGCTTGGTTATTTTGGAATTATCCCCAAGAACCCATCTGTCTTCCCTGCTTGTGTGTCCCTTCCTGATGTCTCCATTACCCATTGGCCAGTTCCAAGGTTTCACAAGGACTCCAAGAGCCTGAGTTCCTGTAACCTCTCACATGCTGATGGCTGCAGGAGAGAGGTGATCCCAGCCTGCTCTGGCTGAGGCAAGCAGGGAAACTCAGCTGCTTCCCATCTGGAAAGGCTCTTTCCAGCTGGGCAGAGGCACAGGGCAAGGCAGCATCCTTGGAATGCTGAACCATGCCAGCTCCTCTGCCAGCAGGGAGGCACTGGGATGCTGCAGTGTGTGTGGAGGGGTGAAGGAGGGGAAAATGGGAAGTATCCCTGGAGAGAGCAGCCTGTGGAGAGCCCAACATTACTGCCATGAGGAGGGAAGGATGTCATTCCAAAATTCACATGGAATTAAGCACACCTAGCTCCCTGCCTGTTTTTCTCCTCAGTGTTACACTATTTTTTTTTTTATTTTGCTCTAATACTTAAAGGAATATAAAAAAAATAATAAAGTAATAACTTCTGTAAACACAGGTGAGCTGGCAGGCACTGTGTGCCCTCAAGTCCCACAGAACTTCCCTGACAAGATCACCTGATTTAGTGATTTTGGATTATTTGGCTCTTCCTGTTGTATCCTGGGCTGTGAAATCCCTCCCTCTTTTCATCCATATCAAGTGGGCTGCTGAGGACTTGCAGGGAGTGAAGGAGCCACAGCTTGGGAAAGAGAACCAACCCTTTGCTTGCTGCAGAACCTTCTTTAACCCTAAGGACTTGGACTCAGCCAGGAGAGATCCCACAGGATTTGTGGAAGTGATTGAAGAGCAGGATCTACTTACACAAAAAAAAAAAAAAAAAAAAAAAAGAAAAAAACCCANAAAAAAAAAAAAAAAAAAAAAAAAAAAAAAAAAAGTGCTCAGGGCTCTCCAGCCAATACTTTTCCATTGTCAGCCCTTGCTTCTCTTGCTCTGGAGGTGAATGAATGGATTGTGTGTCCAGCTTGCTCTGAGACACCTCAGTCATGGCTAAGAATGGGTAATATATATCCCAGATTTCAGATGTTTGCTACAGTGGGACCATCCCCAGCATAACTCAGTGAAAATGAGCAAGGGAAGCTGAGTCCTACCCCATTTTTGTTGGGAGTTACAGGGAGCTCCCTGTGTGACAGAGATCCTTGGATGTTCTGACTCCCTTCACATCCCTCAGCTGGGGTCTGAAGTTGCTCTTGAGCTCTGGGCTGAGCACTGAGCTGGCCCTGCCCTCTGAGCCCAGAGCAGGTGCACTGTGCAGCACCTGGCCCACAGAGCCCTCCCTGCACACATTCCAGGAACAGGGGAATGTTCAGATCCAGCTCTGATGGATCTGACCCTGCCCTGCAGCTGTCTATCCATAAGGAAAGGAGTGTTCCTAACCCCCTGCACCTCCCAGAGCTTGTCCTCCCACACAGGTGAAACATTTACCCGCAAGTTAAACTGGAGGAACCTTCAACGAGTAACTGGGGGACTGTGCAAGCCCATCTTCCTTTCCTAGGAGGGAATACTAGGCTTTCCTAGTTTTGCTCCAGCTGAGGAAGAGCTCCAGTTAATGCCTGAAGCAGAGCAAACTCTCACTTTTCCTCCCAAAGTGACAGGGGAAATGCAATTGAGATGAAGGTTCCAGGGAGACTGGTGAACCCAGAAATGCAGCTTTAATCCTCTGGGGCTGAGCTGCAGAGGTGAACCTGCACCCTCCCATCTCCTCTGGGGCTTGGGGAGTCATTGGACTGTGCTTTCTCTTGCATCCAAAGAGCTCTTACATGTGCACCCTGCACTGTCTTGTACCTTGAGCAAAGTGAGAGTGAAATGCAGTTTGGGAACATTTGTGTTCCCAAATGATGGAAGCACAGGTTTGGTGTGGAGGCATGGAAGGAATCCAGCCCTGCTCATACACTGGGACTTACACAACCTCAGGATTGTAAACTGCTGCCTTAAGGGCTCTGGCTATACAGAACCTGGAATTATGGAGCTCCAACAGGGCTGAGTGCTCTCAGGTGGGATCCTTTCAATGGCTAGCCTCAGAGGTGGTAATATTTCAGAGGATATTTCTATCCCAGGAGGATGGATCTGTGCCAGCACATTGACAATCTATCTAAACTCCAACAGAAAAAGCTTTTCCCTCTCTAATATTTTCCCTCCACAAATCTCCAAACATTCTGAGTAACGCTTTGTAACACTGTTGCTTTATAGGGAAATATTCAGCTGCTAAGCCTGGAGGGACCTCTCGAGTCACTGAGTTCAGTTAATTCCCTCACAGACAGCCCCATCACGTTTTCCCTTCCCTTCCATAAGCACCCACCCCAACTGGATGGATGTCACAGAGCTTTGAGAGCTAAAAATCTTCTTACAATTTCAAACTTAAATATAGCCACATACAGTTTGTGCCCGTTTGTTCCTGTGCTGTTATCTGGACTTTATTTTAAGTAGCTCTTTTTACACCTCTGACCTTTCCTACTCTGAAGTGTTTATCAGAAATCAGATTTGTTTCTCAGCTTTGGGTCGTGTTGGGTCAAGCGAGCCAAGGTCTGTTTTAACCCTTCAGATGATTCTCCATTTCCCCAGTCATCCTCATTTCTCTGACTGTTCCAGTCTCAATTTACCTTTCTTGACCAGAGGTGAACAGGAAAATGTACTTCCATCAGCAGTGCCTCGTGCTAATTCTGATTTCCATGGTCAGTCAGAGCTCCCAGCAACAATAATGCATATAACCTGCATTACTGTTCCTAAGTACATTTGTTTTGCTAACCAGTAGCTCTTCCCCTTCAGTCAGGGCAGCCTGGTGTGATCCAGAAGCAAGGGAACAACAGGATTTAGAGCTGGAATTGAAAGGTTTCACAGTCTCCTTAACATGATTCCCTCAGCTCCACTGCTAAGAAATAGAAGGAGTCTTGTTTACATGAGGAAGCTGCTGAGTGATTGTAGGACAGACTCAAAATACCAAGGAGGCAATGGAACTATTCTAAATATAATGGTTTCAAATGTTTGCTATTACTGTACAGAACAGCTGGCCTTTAAAGCAATTACTGCAGTGAGTTGCACATCATCAATCTCTCCAAAAGATGAGTGTGAGTCTAGAGAATGTTTAATTCATGGCCTGAGAGAATCTTCTCATTGTATTTATCTCTCAGGCTCCAGATCCTATCCAATGGCTGTCCGGGATGTGAAGCTGTTTTTCCCAGAAGGGCTGTGCTGTGCCCAGTGTCAGACAGTGCAGGAGCCAGAGGTAGGAATCTGCCCTTCCCTGAGCTTTATCCTGCTGTGCCAGAGCAGCAGCTTTGGCCCTGCTATCCCGTGACTGCTCTCCTATTCTGCTGTAGATAATGCAGCTCTGGATGTGTTTCCCAAGCTGCCAAGTTCTCCTGGTGCTGGGGATGTTCCTCTCTCTGCACTGACCCCGGCAGCCTCGGTGGGGAAGAGCTGCTGCAGCTCTGTTTGTTCAGCAGGCTCTGGTGCTCAGAGCTCAGGCTCTGGGCTTGTGCTCCCACATGATCAGCACTGCTTTGGAAGCAGGTCACGAGCAGGGGCAGCAGCCTCACCCTGCCTGCTAAGGCACACTTGACCCAGGAGCTGCTTTTTCACCAGCTTCCCATCACTCAGGGATGGGATGGCTGATGACGTGAAAATGATTGGGATGTGCTCAGCCAAGGGATGGGAATGTTTGAGCTTTGCTGTGGCTCAGAGGTGATCCAGCTGAGATGGCCCTGTCAGGAGATTAGCTCTGGAAATGGCCACATCTGTGATGTGTGTGTAATTCACTGGTGTGGGTGTGCAGCTCAGTGCAGGGCATCCTGACTGTGCCAGTTCATCCAGGGACAGAGGGGCTGCTACACCCCAGCGTGGCACTGGGCAAAGCTGTCAGACTCTCACAGGTTTTGTTTGAGCTCCTGGCCTTGAAAAGCTGGGAGTAGAGACCTTAGAATGATGTCTGGATATGGGGCCTTGAAAAGGATGATGAGATGCTGCACTGAATTAAGCCTCAATTAAAAAGAAGAATGTATGCAAAATGTTCTTGTATCTCCAGACAAGCAGGTGTTGTCTAGGCTGGCAATTACAGAAGTGCACGACAGCAACAAAAGCTTCACAGCTTGCCTGAATCAATACTTGAGGAGTGTTATCCCTCCTCATTAGGTAATGTGTTCACATGACTTGCTTCTCCCTCTCTCGCTGCCTTCCCTCCTGCAGATCCAGAACCTGAAACATGACCCCATCCTCAGCCCGGGAATCGGGAAGCAGCGCAAGATCCTAACCCGTGACCCGGGGAGACATCCCAGTGTCCCGGGCTCCGAGCAGCCAGGCAGCCCTGGTAAGGAGGTGGAGCTCCTGTTATAGATTGGGACTGCTATTGATTAATTGGACGGCAAGACAAACCATCTGGTGGCAGCAAGATTGGGTATTTATGTTCTTTCAGAAGGGAGAGACAGCTCTGAGCTGCAGAGAAACAGCTCCAGGGGAGTCCAGCCTTTAACTGTTCACCTGCCAGCACTTCAGGGCTTTACAGACAGAGCTGTCCCCAAGGGCTGACCTTAGCAGCAGCAGCAGAACAAGCAGTGACAGCACAGCTGGTGTCAGAGCAGCACATGTCCCTCTCTGAACCCTTCCCAGGTGTCTCAGCACAGCCCTGGTGCTTTGTGTCCGTTCAGAGCCTCCCCTGGAGAGGCAGGAGCACAAGGCTGGGCAGTGTGGGCTGCTCTGTGCTCTCAGTAGATAAATATCAGCTGGTGCAGGGAGTGCTGCTGGCAGCCTGGCCAGAGGCCTCTCCTGAGCTGGGCTGAGGGCTCATTCAGCTCCCACTGCTGCTGAGCAGCTGCCAGCTCCAGATGACTCCCAGCTATGGCCAGGCTGACTTTGATTGGGAGCTGAAGCCTCAGCCAGGCTGACACTTCCTGGGATGCAGCAGCTTCTCAGCCTTTCCTGCTGATTTGACTTGATAGACATGTGTAAACACAGCTGTGCTGCAGGGGCAGGAGATGGCACTGACACGAGGGGATGCTCCCACCTTGGGATGTTGTGGATTGATCCCAAGCCTTTATAAACAAGCAGGGACCAGGTGAAGCATCCCCGTGGTGTTCCCTGGGGAACAGAATTGTTTAGAACCAGGCTATTCCCATTCCTGTAGCTTCAGCTCTGATGTGACTGATGTGGGCAGCTCTGAGAATGTTCCTGATCACTGCAGTTCTTAATCCCAGCAGTGGAACCACAGGATTGTTGTGGGTGGGAGAGGAGCAGCATAAAAAAAGTGACAGAATCACAGCCCAGCCCAGCCTGACACAGGACCTGGGGGGGCACTGGTCATACCAGCAGGTGCAGAAGTGCAAGGAGGGGGTGGTAAATCAAGTCCTCTGCTCCTGGGGTGAGCACTAAGTCACTTTTGTGTGAGGGGTCTCTGAAGGAGGATTTGTCCCAAGGTATTTGGGAAAGGTGTTTTCCCCATCATCTTCGTGCACAATGGGAAAGGAGCAGGTTTGCTGTGACCAAATCACTTGATTTGTAGAAGAGATTGAAGGAAATAAAATGAAATAAAAGCTTGTTGTGGAGAGAGCACAGGTATTCTGCAGGCTTTGCACAGCTCAGTCTCGGGAGCTAATCTCAAAATACATGCCCCTAATTTCCTGCTGCATGAGGATATCTTAGCTTTGAAGATGCCTAAGCAGAGTAAAAAGGAAAGCAGTGTACAGCTCTGATGTGTTTATGTCTCAGAAAATGTATTTCAAGGAGTTACTGCCCTGGAAAAGCAAGTCCACGTGATCTCTGAACTGTCAGGCACGATCTCGTAAATGCCTCCAGCAAAGCAGACACATCACTCACGTTCTGAGCTCATCTTGGACACTAGAGGAAGCTCTTGCACACAAGGAAACCTCCTCCCAGCAAATAATTATCACAAAGCTGCTGCCTAATGGACAGACAGATTTATCATAAGCAAAATATGAGCTACATTAAGCCTCACGTATGCTGAGCAGAATTACATCTGGGATTATAAAAGCAGCTGGATTAGCAGCTTTCTCTGCTTGGAAAAAATGAAAATGGAATAGTATCTCCTGTAGCAAACCAGCAGTTGTCCTTGTCTGACTCCTGAAATGGGGTCACTCCTGCTGTCTTGTGATCTCCAGACAGGGACACAAAGGCTTGCAGCAGCTCGGGATCAGCATCCCAGGGCACATCCCAGAGAACATCCCATCCCAGGCACATCCCAGAGAACATCCCATCCCAGGCACATCCCAGAGAACATCCCATGCCAGGCACATCCCAGGCACATCCCAGGGAACATCCCAGGCACATCCCAGGGAACATCCCAGGCACATCCCAGAGAACATCCCATCCCAGGCACATCCCAGAGAACATCCCATCCCAGGCACATCCCATCCCAGGCACATCCCAACACCGTGGTGCCTCTGACTGCCATGGACGCGTCTGTGCCAGGGCAGAGGCACTGAGAGGGCTCAGAGGTGCTAAGGGGAGAGATCAAATAAGTGTTTTGCTCTTTTCCCAGCAGGCCAGGCACTGCTGGGGAAGCTCTGCCAGAGCACCTGCCTGGTGCTGCCTGGGATGATCCTGCAGCATTCGGAGTCCCCCCCATACGTGGATCTGCTGGAGGAGCTCGTGGGCAGCGGCTTTGTGGTGACCGGAGCTCGCCTGGCCATGCTGGACTCACCTCAGGCTCTCTGCATCTCCCAGCTGCTCAGCAGGGCCAAGGGCAGTGTTGCAGCAAAGGTATGGAACAGCTGGAGCTGGGCTTTGCTTCCTTGGCACAAAAGAAGAGCCTTTTCATGCTCTGTTGTGCTGCCCCGAGGCTTTGGTGGCACTATTGCAGCATTGCCTCTAAGCCCTGGCACCTCTGGTGAGTAATGTGGGCACTGGGGACACTTCCTGGTGGTCCTGCATCCCTGGGAGCCCTCAGCAGCATTCCCTGTGAATGCAGCCCTCATGGGAATGGCCCATCCATCACTCATTTATTGAATGTTTCATTCCAGCCATCACCCTGTTCCGTGTGCTCTGCTGCTCTCCTGTCTTGTTTCTCCATATAAACACAGTTTCTGTTTCCCCCTCTGTAATCACACCCCATTAATCCTCCTCTAAAAAACCTTTTTTCTTCTTGGACTGTGCACTGGAGCCTGAACCAGATCTCCCACCTGGAGTGTTGCCTCCAACTCTGGGGTTCCCAGCACAGGAAGGACATGGAGCTGCTGGAGCCAGTGCAGAGGAGGCACCAGGGTGATCAGAGGGATGGGGCAGCTCTGCTGGGAGGAAAGGCTGAGGGAACTGGGATTGTTCACCTGGAGAAGAAAAGGCTTTGGGGGGACCTAACTGTAGCCTTCCAGTGTGTGAAGGAGCTACAAGAAAGATGGAGACTATTTACAAGGGCCTGAAGGGATAGGGTAAGGGGGAATGGCTTCCCACTGGCAAAGGGCAGAGCTGGATGGGAGATTGGGCAGGAATTGTTCCCTGGGAGGGTGGGCAGGCCCTGGCACAGGGTGCCCAGAGCAGCTGTGGCTGCCCCTGGATCCCTGGCAGTGTCCAAGGTGAGATTGGACAGGGCTTGGAGCAGCCTGGGATGGTGGAAGGTGTCCCTGCCCGTGGCAGGGGGTGGCACTGGATGAGCTTTGGGGTCCCTTTCAACCCAGGCCATTCTGTGGCTCTCAGTGGGTCCAGCCCCAGCCTGGGGTTTGGGCACAGGATGTTTTGCTGGGCTGAGCTGACCTTGCTCCACAGCAACAGAATACCAGGCCCAGACTCTTTTCCTTTTGGGTGTAGGAGAAGCCCACCCAGACAGGAACCTTGCCTGGGCAAAGCTGGAATGTGCAGGAAAGTGCTGTCAGCAGCAGAGTAAACAAGGGGGGAAAGTAATTACAGTGGCAGGAGCAAACCAACAATCACCTGAGGGCTGTCAGACCACAGCAGGGCCTTCACAAAACACAAACATTTGGGCTTCCAGCTCTCAGTTCTAAGTCTTGGGTGTTATCTGTAATAGGAGCATGTAAGATCTTTTCAGGTTTGTGCTTTTTAAAACTGACAGCATCCCTTTGAAGTACATCTGTATGGAACAGCAATTACATCCAGCAGCCAATTAGTGTAAGCACTGCTTGCCTGTCCCCTGAGTCCCTCGAGGATCTGTCCCTCTGCACATGGAAATGTGCACAGCTCTCCAAGAAGGACAAATCAGCACTGGGGGAGCAGAGCCATCCCTCCTCCCTCCCTCAGAGATAAATGGCCCTGGGCAGAGCTGGCATGTTTCCAGAAGGATCTGTCACTGCCCAGCCAAAGGTGAATGTTACAACCTTGGCTCTCCCTCTCTAGAAGGGAGATGGGCTTCTTTAGGTAATGAGTGTTGCTGCTACAATATCTCAATATTTACCTGTCTTGGTGTCCCTGCTTCCAGCAGAGGTAGGGCCTGAATAACACACCCAGACACTCTGCTGCTTTTCACTCAGAGAGATACTGGGGGATACTGGGGGGCTGGGGGGATCACAGACAGCTCAGACACAGCACTGGCTCTGCCTGGAAGGATCTGTTGCTCTGTGGCTCCTGTTCCTCACCCATCAGCCAGACTTAGAGACTTGTTCAAGTGCAGAGCAGCACCAGAGCTGTGTTCCTGCCTCTCTTGCAGTGCTCCCTGTTGAAGGATGGGTTGTGCCTGGTGCTGGCAGCACAGAGGGACAGCGCCGTCACCTCCCTGCACTCCCTGCTGCACAGGTAAGGAGGAGCTCCTGCCCTGAGCCAGGGCACCTCTCTTTTCTCTGTTGCTGCTCAATGGCAGCCTGTTCTGCACAGTTACCCTGTTCATGGGTCAGTCACTGGGCTATGGAATTGTTAAGGTTGGAAGAGATCAGCCCAGCACCACCAGCACGTTCACCATTCCACCGGGCCCTCCAGTGCCACCTTCCAGGGATGGTGACCCCAGCACTGCCCTGGGCAGCTGTGCCAGGGCCTGACCA
>VWYO01006057.1:107051-121026 GCA_013400275.1 Rhadina sibilatrix
TTTTTGGTGGGGGTGGGGGCTTTTTCTCCCAAGTTGGAGGTGGGTTCAGGAATCCGAGTGAGATCTGAGGAGCAAACGCACCGGGGAATCTGTTCCTCCAAGGATGGCCCCAGGAATGGTGTTTGAGCCTCTGATCTCCCGCTAATGAGTTTAGGAAATGTCAGCCAGGCTTTGCAGGGCAGAGCTAATGAGCAACAACGCGGTATCAAGCAAAGTTCAGGAGGGTTAAATGAACATGGGTTTCAAATCCCCATGGTCTGAGCAGAGCTGCAGCCTTTCCTGGTGGAGTCAAGCCGTGGGATTGAAATGGAATATCATCCGAGCTCCCAGTGGGATTTGGGATTAGGCAATAGGATGAGAAAGCAGCTTTCCAAGTGTGGCCTGGTGCAGTGCTGACATCTGTGCCTGGGCTGGTTGTCTGCCTGCTCCTGCTGCATTCCTGGAGCACCTTCACCTGCCCTGGGTGAAACACCTGCCTTAGGAGCAGCCAAACCCAGGCTTGGAGAGTTCCTGGTTCTCCCCAGTGACCCTGCAGGTGCCAGGCACACTCAGCACAGCTCACATTTGGAAGTGACAGAGCCATGGTTTGTTGGTGGCACCATCAGGGGCTGGCCACCTTCCACAGGGGTGTCCCAGATGTTCCCACAGCTGCCCCATGCCCAAACTGGGATGCCTTCAGTGATAAGGAGTGGTCAGGGAGCTCAGCCTGGGGACTGGGATGTGCTGGGGCTGGACACTTCCCCTCACCTGCAGCAGTCACTGGGATGGGACTGTGAGGACCAGGTGTCTGTCCCTGGGTGACATCACTGACCTGCCACCATCAGCCATCAGAGCAGCAGGGTGACACAGTCTCTGTCCCTCAGTAAGAGCCCACGGGGAGCAGCCCAGCCCCCCCTGGCAGCACCAATCCCTCCACTCTGCCTGCAGACACCTGAAACATGGAACTGGAGCAGGGCAAGGCAAGGAAACACCTCCCAGCCCCTCTTGGCATGATCCTCTGCCCCTCAGCAGCAGGCAGGAGGGCTGCAGTTCCATAAAAGAGACTAAAAAGCTGTGAGGAGAGGCAGGGCTGGCAGGAGGGCTGTGTGGGGTGGGCAGCAGCACAGCATCCCCAGTGCTCTGGGGCCGTGGTGCTCATTAGCACAGCTGGAATTGCAGGCTGGGCTGCAGCCCTTGGCACCACGTTGGCCTCTCCAGCTCAGAAACAGCCGTGCCTGGGCTGCTCCAGAGGAAGGACAGGCAGGGCAGCCAGGGAGGGAGGAGATTTCCCACTCAGCACCTTGCTTGTTGTTGCTTTTCTTCAGTTCCTTGAGAACATAACTCCTGATTATCACAAGGAGCAGGGGTTCCCTGCTGTGGGACACTCACAGCCAGCTCTGTGCTGGGATTAATCCAGCCTGGGAAACAGCCTCTGCACAAGAAACCTCCCTCTGGAAAAAGGTTTCTTTGCCAGGCACAGAACTCACAGTTCTCCTCCAACCCTTTCCTTGTTTTCTCCCCAGGCCCAGGAGCTGCTCTGCTGCCTTTTTGACTCCCTGACCTCAGAGAGCATCCACCGAATAGAATGCCAGGATTGCTAGCAGAGATGGGCCCCAGGCAGCCTTGGGTGCCACTGTGGAGATGGACACTGTGGAGATGGATTCTTTGTTTGGAATTAAAACACAGAGTGGCAAGTGTGGCATTAGCATGGCTCAGAGAAATGAGTGTGCTGGAGGAAGGCTCAGCTCCCCAAAACAAACCCATCCAGAGTCCATCCAGAGACAACCTGCTTGTGTCCATGGAGCAAGGCTTGGAGCACTCCTGTGGCTGGGAGAACCTTGGGAAGCAAGCACAGGGGAAGTGTTCACTGCTGTGCCTCTCAGGTGCCTGGGGACTCCATCTCCCCCAGGCCTCAAAGACTTCATGGAGAGACTCCATGAGACTTGCTGCTGTTCCTGTGTTCTTTGAACCACAGACAAACCCACAGCACATGAAATGGAAACAGTCAGAGGGAAAGCTGCACCCCTGGAGGTTCAGTGCACCAGGCCAAGCCCTTCAATAAGATTAAAAGCTGGACAGCTCAATGTTCACCTGCCTCTGCTCCAGCAGCCCTGTCAGGACTGTGCCAGCCCACACCCTGCTCCCTCCATGGCACAGCCCTGCCTCCTCTTCCTCCTCCCTCAGCAGCTGCTGATCCTATGATCCTTTCTAGGAACCCAGAGGAATGGAATGTTAGTACAAAGGCCCTCAGCCTTGCTGGGACCCACTGGGGTCTTTTTCCTTTAGGAAAGACTCTTCTCAGCCCAGGAGGCCTCCTGTTCCCACCTGCCCTGCTAAGGCAGAGACTAAGACTTAGACTCTGCCCTGGTGCAGCCTCACCTCGGGCCTGGGGCAGTTGTGGGTGCCATGATATCAGAAGGATCTAAAGCTGTTGGAGAGTGTCCAAAGGAGGGACATGGGCATGGGGAAGNGTTCACTGCTGTGCCTCTCAGGTGCCTGGGGACTCCATCTCCCCCAGGCCTCAAAGACTTCATGGAGAGACTCCTCTTGCTGCTGTTCCCGTGTTCTTTGGACCACAGACAAACCCAGAGCACGTGAAATGGAAACAGTCAGAGGGAAAGCTGCACCCCTGGAGGTTCAGTGCACCAGGCCAAGCCCTTCAATAAGATTAAAAGCTGGACAGCTCAATGTTCACCTGCCTCTGCTCCAGCAGCCCTGTCAGGACTGTGCCAGCCCACACCCTGCTCCCTCCATGGCACAGCCCTGCCTCCTCTTCCTCCTCCCTCAGCAGCTGCTGATCCTATGATCCTTTCTAGGAACCCAGAGGAATGGAATGTTAGTACAAAGGCCCTCAGCCTTGCTGGGACCCACTGGGGTCTTTTTCCTTTAGGAAAGACTCTTCTCAGCCCAGGAGGCCTCCTGTTCCCACCTGCCCTGCTAAGGCAGAGACTAAGACTTAGACTCTGCCCTGGTGCAGCCTCACCTCGGGCCTGGGGCAGTTATGGGTGTCATGATATCAGAAGGATCTAAAGCTGTTGGAGAGTGTCCAAAGGAGGGGCATGGACATGGGGAAGGGTCTGAGGAGCAGCTGGGGGCACTTGGATTGTTCAGCTGGAGAAGGAGACTGAGGGCAGAGCTCAGGGGGGGCTGCAGCTCCAATCCCTGGGACAGGGACAGGGAAGGGCTGGAGCTGGGCCAGGGCAGGGTCAGGCTGGAGCTCAGGGAAAGGTTCTTCCCCAGAGGGTGCTGGGCACTGCCCAGGATCCCCAGGGAATGGGCACAGCCCTGAGGCTGCCAGAGCTCCAGGAGCCTTTGGACAGCACTGCCAGGGATGCCCAGGGGGGATTGTTGAGGGTCTGTGCAGGGCCAGGGGCTGGGTCTGTGTTCTTTTTGGGTGCCTTCCAACTCAGGACATTCTGTCATTCTGTGCATGTTTCTAGTTGCAGCCATGGCAGAGGTGGCAGGGACAGTCCCTGTGAGTGTGCCAGAGGTGAGGGCAGAGCAGTGTGGCCAGCCCAGCTCTGGGTGCTGTGGGCACTTGAGCCCCTTCTTTGCATGGCCTTTCCCTCCAAAGAGTCTGGGGTGAGCCCTCCTCCTTCCCAGCTGACACAGACTGTGAGAAGGTGACACCTGGGAGATCTGTCCCTTTGCAGACGAGATGGAAGTGCCCAGTAAGTCCCAGAGCTGTCAGAGGTGTGGCCCTGCAAGCTCTGCTTCCTCAGCAGGGAGCTAACACAGCCCCTGCCCTTCTCCAAACCTTGGAACAGCCAGGAGAGGTTGTCACAGCCAGCTGAGGGGGGACACAGCGACCTGGCCTGAGCTCACACAGCATTCCAGTGTCAGAATCACAAAAACCCAGCGTCTGTGTTGGAAGAAACCTCAAAACTCATCCAGTCCCACGCCCTGCCACGGGCAGGGACACCTCCCACTATCCCAGGTTTGCTCCCACGCCCTGTCCAACCTTGGAAGTTTTACCCAGCCCCTGCTCCCCAGCACTGTTCTGCCTGCATGGGCTCTCTGGGCTTTGTGGTAGAACCAAACATCTCCAGAAAGGAGCTGGAGAGGGAAGCAGGCAGCTGCCCTGGTCCCTGGGGAGGATGAGGTCCTTGGAGTCAGAGCCTGCTGGAGGAGCCTGCTCTGCTCCTGCAGCTAAGTAGGCCATTTCCTGCACTCCAGGCACATTTCTGTCATGCTTGTGAGCCCTGCACGGCTTTGAAACAAATGAAAATTAAAAGGATCCACCCCCAGCACTCGGGGAATTTGATCTGGAAAAGGAATGGAATAAAGACAGCAGCTGAGGGAGCAGCCCTGTGGAGCTGCACGTGAGGAAGGGGCACACGGGGCCAGCAGCAGCCCTGACCCGGCCAGCCTGGTGACACAAGGGTCACAGAGCCCTGTCCCTCTCACCTGGGCCCTCAGAGCTGTGGCACTGAGGTCACAGAGAGCTGGACACCCTGAGGGGATGCTCTGGGCAGTGCCAGCAGTCAGCCTGGGGAGGTGACATCCCAGTGGGACACCCCCAGCCCATCTGGGCTTGGCAGGAGCATTCCCACTCTCTGATTTTCTTAATTAATTCTATGAATTAATGAATGAATTGAGACCAATAATTCATTAATTCATAGAATTAATTAATAAAATCAGAGAATTATGAATGGTTTGGGTGTGAAGGGACCTTAAAGCCCATCTCCTGCCAGCCATGGGCAGGGACACCTCCCACTGTCCCAGGCTGCTCCAAGTCCCATCCAGGCTGGCCTTGAACACTGCCAGGGATCCAAGGGCAGCCACAGCTGCTCTGGGCACCCTGTGCCAGGCCCTCAGCACCCTCTAAAGATGAATTCCCTGTGTAACAAATCAGGGCCTGGCACAAAACACATCCCATTTCCCATCCCCTTCCCCTCTGTGAGCTCCGTCCACCAGCCAGCAAAGCCCTGTGCCTCAGCTTCCCATCCAGGAAATGGAGGTGGCAGCTCTGCCACAACCCCCAGGCACAGCAGCAACATCCCAAAAACGGGGCAGCACCCAGATACCTCTGGGCCAGGATCTGCTGCAGGGCCTCAGGTTCCTATTTTAAAGCCCAGCTCATTAATCTCGGCGTAACAAACTCGCACGCCCTGCGCAGAGCAGGGGGAAAGCATCATCCTCTGGTATTTCCAAAATGCCAGCCTTCCAGAAATAACCCTGCCAGCCTTTTCTCCTGGAGAATACCCCACTTGTCTCTGGAGAAGTGACAACCAGGAGCACCACGACCCACCAGGAATCAATCCCGTCAGCTCCAGCTCCGTCAATGGGAGCTGCAGCTCTTTGCACCCTGGTTTTTTATCCCTGGAAACTGCCACAAGGCAGCCAGGATTAGCTAATCAGAGCTGAGGAGCAAATTAATGATTGAAAGAACTAGGAGAAAGGCAGATTTGATCCGAGATTGCCAGCTTTGCAGCTGGCTCCTACTTGCAAACAATTCATTTAGATTATGAAAGCAAGAAATTGAGTACAAAAACCCCCTAGATTGTTTGCTTCCTGGAGAAAGAAAAGAAAAGAAATGGAATTTAGATTAAAAATTATGCAGAATAGTATTAAATCCCCACCCTCCCGTGCCTCCCCTCTTGCTGGAAAACCAGAGCTAATCAGAATTTTGCATTGTTCTGCTGCCAGTGTCAGAGCTGCCTCAATGGAGGAGAGATAAAATACAGAAGGTGGCATTTGCTGTTAACTCCTTAGGGTCCTGCCATGACAGGAATGGGAACACGGTGCCCAAATCCCCTTCTCCCAGCCCCATCAGCTCCCTTTAGGGGCAGGTGCTGAGGGCAGAGCAGCTCCCCACGCCCTGCACAGCTCCTGCTGTACCCTGGGGTGGGCACATCGTGTTTATTCACAGACCTGGGAGCTCTCAGGTGAGCCCTTTGTCCCTTCTCAGGAAGAATTGGTGTCCCCAGGGATGTGCAGGTGCTGGATGCTTTTCCCTATTGAGGGCACAGGCAGAGCCTCACTCCTGCTGTAGCTGTGTAGCTTCTGTGCCAAGGAGAGATTTAACTAATTACCAGCCTGGTAATTCCTGCCTGACTGTCCCCAGCAGCAGTGGGACACTGACACCCTGAGGGGGGATCCCAGGGGACCCTGAGCAGCCTGAGCAGGGCAGGGGAGGGGCTGAGCTGGCAGGGAGCTGCAGGAGCAGCTCATCCCCACTGGGCACAGCCTGGCCATGCCCCTCTCTGGGTGGCTGTGACCCAGGCTCAGCACCCAGCCACTGCTGGGGGAGCTGGGTGCCACCTCTGCTGGCCCTCTGCAGCCACCAGTGCAGACACATGGACTGCTCAGCACTTGCAGCCTGGCCAAACTGGCTCTTTCACCCCCAAAAAGTTTCTGCTTCAGCCCTGTGCACACGAGCCCTGCTGAGCCCTGGGGATGTCCCGTGTCACCACTCTGAGCCACCAGCCTGGGAATTACTGCACAGCCAGCAGGATCTGCTGCCCTCCCAGCAAACTCGAAATTGGGCACTTGGGTTTCATCTCCTGAGGTCCACGGCTGGCTCAGGAAGCAGGAGGAGTTGATGGACCTGCTGGTGCTGTCCTTGGATCATCCACACTCACCAAACGTGATCATCCTGTGCCAGGCACCTCCCATGCCCACACACACCTGCCTTGCTCTGCCTGACAGAGCCAAAAGTGCCTCTCTTGGCCAAGAGCCACTGCTGATCTCCAGGGAGAGCTCAGAGCCCCTGCCAGGGCTTAAAGGGGCTCCTGGAGAGCTGGAGAGGGACTGGGGACAAGGGATGGAGGGACAGGACACAGGGAATGGCTTCCCACTGCCAGAGGGCAGGGCTGGCTGGGAGATTGGGCAGGAATTGTTCCCTGGGAGGGTGGGCAGGTCCTGGCACAGGGTGCCCAGAGCAGCTGTGGCTGCCCCTGGATCCCTGGCAGTGCCCAAGGCCAGGCTGGACAGGGCTTGGAGCAGCATGGGACAGTGGGAGGTGTCCCTGCCCATGGCTGGCGGTTTGGGTGCTTAAAGTCCCTTAAGACCCAACCCAACTCTCATTCCATGACTGGTGTGACAGGGATGGTGGCTGCTCCTGGCTTTTCTCCCTGGGCTGGGATCAGGACCTGGGCTCCAGTCCCAGTTCAGTCCCGTGGGGCAGGCAGTGGCCCTTCTCCAATCCTTGATCTCCCCCTTCCCAGGGCACCCGGTCCAGGCCCGCGGCAGCAGGAGCCGCTGATTAATTGGTGCTTGGCAGTGGCCCCTGGCAGGGCTGGAGGAGCACAAAGGGCGCTTTGTGTGCCGGCTGATAAACGGGGCCGGGATGAGTCACCCGCGGGTAATTAAACCAGGGAACAGCGATGCTCAGCCAGGAATGCGGCACAGGAGCTCACTGGAGGCTCTAACTGGGTCACGCAGGAGACCGGGGCTGGCAGTGCCTTGTCTGGGCCCACCTGGCCCTGGCACGGCCACGGCCCAGCAGCAACACCACGGCCCGTCCCCAAAAGTGACCGGTTTGATCCAGTGAACCAAGGCAGAAGCTCTGCCGGGATGGTTTCACACAGTGTGGGCTCAGACTGGGGCTGCTGGGCCTGCAAAAACTCCTGGGGAATTCAGCTGAGAGGGCTGTAGGTTCTCCATCCATCCATCCATCCATCCATCCATCCATCCATCCATCCATCCATCCATCCATCCATCCATCCATCCATCCATCCATCCATCCATCCATCCATCCATCCATCCATCCATCCATCCATCCATCCATCCATCCATCCATCCATCCATCCATCCATCCATCCATCCATCCATCCATCCATCCATCCATCCATCCATCCATCCATCCATCCATCCATCCATCCATCCATCCATCCATCCATCCATCCATCCATCCATCCATCCATCCATCCATCCATCCATCCATCCATCCATCCATCCATCCATCCATCCATCCATCCATCCATCCATCCATCCATCCATCCATCCATCCATCCATCCATCCATCCATCCATCCATCCATCCATCCATCCATCCATCCATCCATCCATCCATCCATCCATCCATCCATCCATCCATCCATCCATCCATCCATCCATCCATCCATCCATCCATCCATCCATCCATCCATCCATCCATCCATCCATCCATCCATCCATCCATCCATCCATCCATCCATCCATCCATCCATCCATCCATCCATCCATCCATCCATCCATCCATCCACCCATCCATCCACCCACCCACCCATCCATCCATCCACAGCTCTGGGGATATTTAAGCCCCAGCTGGGGCTCTGCTGAGCTCCTGGGCCTGTCCTGGGGCTGTGCTTGGCTGCTCTGCCAGGTGAACCAATGGATCTGAGCCCTGGAGTCTCCTCCTTGCAGCCCTGTGGGATGTTGGCCCTTTTCTGGCCATCAGGAGCCTCCTGACATCTTTGTGAGCTTTCAGAGACGATTTTGAAGATGAAAATGTGTGTCCAGCAAGATCACCAAGATGCTGCAGGTGCTCACGATGCCAGGTGGCTCCAATGGGCCTGTTTGTGACTGGTTTGCCCAAGACAATGGTGAGGGGCCTGGAGCACCTCCTTGTGAGGAAAGGCTGAGGGAGCTGGGGCTGTTCCCCCCCGAGAGGGGCCCTCAGCCCTGGGTGTCCCTGTGTGCAGGGAGGGCAGAGCAGGGAGACCAGCAGTGGGCAGGAACTGATCCCAGGAGTTCTGTTTGGATACGGAATCATTAGGGATGGAAAAGACCTCCCAAATGAGTGAGGCCAACCTCTGACATTCCCCCTGAACCATCAGCATGAGGCAGAGCTGAGCACTGGCCCAGGCTGCCCAGGGGAGACTCCCTGGAGACTCCCTCCCTTCAGGAGCCATCTGGACACAACCCTGAGCAAGATGCCCTGGGAGACCCTGCTGGAGCAGGGTGGGACCAGATGAGCTCCAGTGGCCTCTTCCAAGCTGAGCTATTCTGGAATTCTGTGACCTGGATGCTGTGATGGACCTGCTGACCTACCTGGCACTGACACCTGAGGGACTTCGAGTGACAGAGGGAGGGAGGGAGCAGGGTGGGGTAGAAGAATGTCCCTGCTCCTCTGCCTCAGCTGGCCATTGTCCCTCAGCTGGCCATTGTCCCTCAGCTGGCAGCCACTGCTTGGGGACTGGAGAATGCTTTTGGCACAGGAACTCCTGGGGCTCTGGAACACCCACCAGCTGCAATCCCAGGTCTGAGTGGTGACTCTGGCTCCTCCTTTCCAGAGCTCTGGCAGAAGATGCTGAGCTGGTGGTGGCTGACTCCCCCTGACAGCAGCCTGTGAATGTCTCCCTGAGGGCTGTGGAGCAGCAGGAACAAGTGGCTCCCAGGACAGGTGGGGAAGCTTGGCAGTGACTCGGAGCTGGGTGTCTCACCCTGCAGGGAGGTCACCCTGAGACACATGGGACTGCTGTGCTGCCCCCCAGGCCTGGCCTTCCCCCAGATCCAGCCTCCTTGGGAAGCCTGGAAGCCAGGATGGTGTTCAGCTCCTGACAGAGAATCCTGGGCTGCTTCAACCCTGCTGCCAGCCCAAGTGCCCTGGGTCCTGCAGAGCTGCTCCTTCCCCCACAGGGGGATATCCAAACTCATGGAAGTGATTGAGGTGCTATGGAGCAAACTAAAGCCCCCTGAGAAGCTCCTGACCTCTAAACCATCACAGTCCATCCATCCTGAGCTGCTGAGCTCCCACACAGCCACAGCCAGAGCCAATGTCCAGCCCACGGCCACAGCCAACACAGCTGGCAGCCTCCAAATGTTGGAGTCCCCCTGGCCCTGAAGCCAAGGCAGATGTCTGGGCAGCCTGGGGGCAGCCAGCCAGCCCTGGCACACACCAGTTATCCTGGGCAGCCTGTGGGGCTCTGCAGAGCCAGCCACGCTCACAGGCTACAGGGGCACTTTGGAACTAGACCCTGATCCTTGGGAAAGGCTCCTGGCACTGCTCCTCAAACCAGGCCTGGCCCTCGAGTGGCTGCAGAGGTGGCAGCAACTGCAGTCGGGCCAGCAGAGGCTGAGGGAGCTGCACCTGCCCCAGGCTGGAGGGAATCTGAGCCCTGTCTGGGGTTATGGGAGCCGGGAGTGGCTCCTGCCCAGGAGGGTGGGGTGGCCCAGGACAGGGAGCCCGGGCCAGCTGCAGGGTGTGCCCCCTCCAAATGGCCCCAGGGACCCCCCTACTGCGTGACTGGGGACAGCTCCTGCTTCTGCCTTCCCCTAGAAACCGGCCTTGCTTCATTGTGGCTCCAGGCCCGGGGGCACTCAGGTGTCCCAAATTCCCAAATTCCTCTGCCTGCCTCCGTGCCAGGGCCGGGCTGGGGGATAGGCTTGTAAATCCCCTAAATCCCCGTGTCCTGAAGCAGTGGGGGGATGAGATGCTGCCCCAGGCTCACCTGCAGCCTTTCCCCCCCGAATTCCCTTCCCCTGCCATGCCCTCAGGGCTACGAGGTGATGAACATCCCCTCCCAGCGTGTCCCAGCCACGTTCTGGATGCCTTTAAGCCCCCGGGGTGTTACACGTGGCTTACAAGTTGGGCTCCATTAACGCTCCATTCGCTGTTTATTAAAACCTCGATTAATCTTGTATTAATGCTCTTCAAATGCGACTTTTGTGGAGGTGCAGCAGCCTCGGAGACGAGGAGCTAAGCTTCTCCCCAGCCCTGTGCCACTGCTGTCAGCGAGGAATTAGCTGGGGATCTCTGCAAGTGCAGAGCTGAGGGAGGCTGCAGAGAGCAAGAGCCACCCCTGAGGATTAATGGGGGTAACACCAGCCCAGAGACACCCCTGGCTCTGCTGCCCCCAAATCTGGGGCAACTGAGGGAGCAGGGTCCGTGATCTGGGAGCCCCCTGCCCACCCGTGTCCCCCCCAGAGAAGGCAGGAAGGTGTGGGGGCAGCCTGGAGGATGCTCTGCTTGCCAGGACCCCACAAATCCAGAGAAATTGGAAGGGTTTGGAAAGGAAAAGATCCAGAGATCTGAAAAGCAGAAATCTCTCCTGCCCCAGCCCTGGCAGCCGTGTTGGCTCTGGGAGGGCTGTGCAGGAGGGAGGAGCGTGGCCCAGCCCTCAGAGCCGGCAGGAATTGCACCTCGTGCTCCTCCGTGGGCTTGGGATGCTGCCTGTGCCAGATCCAGAGCCACGTCCGGGCGAGGCAGCGATGGGATGGAGATTTCCCATCCCTGCCAAGCTGGGATGCTGCGGTTGTCATGGCAACGTGGGAGGCCCGCGAGCTGGAGCCCACAGCCCATCCCTTTGGGGGGTGGGGGTGTTCAGGGCTGGGGGTGTGCCCTGGGACCTCCCCGCGCCCCAAAACTGCCACCAACCCCCTGCTCCCGAAGCTGACACCCCCACCCACCCTTCAGCCAAAAGACCCTGCTGAAAACAGCACCTTCTCCCTGGGGACAGAACACCTTGGGGTGAAAAAAACCTGTCCAAAGCCGTTGTGGGGGGCACAGGGCCAGCTGGGAGGTGCTGCTGGCAGAGATTCCCGCAGGTTCCTGCTTCCCTGTGCCCCGAGCCGAGATCCCCGGGCGGGCTGAGGCTGGGGCAAAGGCACCGTGAGCTGCTCCCTCGGGGACGCTCCCGGGGCTCTTCCCCGCAGAGCTGGGCTGGGGCTGGGGGCGCAGCCAGTTCTGCTCTCCCTCCTCCCGAGGGTGGATCGGCACACAAGGTCACCTCTCCCTCCAGCCACGGGCCTGCTGAGCCTTCCCACGCGGCCCAGGCTGGGATTTTCCCCACCTCGGGCCGGTTTGTGCTGCCTGTCTCCAGCAGCTCGTTCCCGCTGGGGCCCTGGGCCGCGGCCGGGCTTTGACTGACATCTGTCCCTCATCCCTGGCAGCTGGGATCGCAGACTCCTCGCGGGAAGGACAGGCAGGGACGAGCCCGAGCTGCGTCCCCTCCGTGGGCGTTCTGCTGCCACCGGGAAGAGCATCGGGATGTGCCCGGTGCCCGGTGCCCGGTGCCCGGTGCCGTTCCTGCCGCATTCCCGCAGCCCCGCTCGGGCGCCCGCCCGGTCCCGCCGGGGCGCCGGGTGGCACATGAGTCACACTTCCTCCGAACGCCCATTCCAGCGCCGTGCCGCCGCTATTTTTGGAAGTTCTTGAAAGCGGATCGGCCCCGAGAAGCGCAGTTAAAGGATGCTCCCCACGCCGGGCTGGCGTCCCCCGTGTCCCCGAGCCGGGCTGGGGATGCCCCCGGCAGCCCGGACCCTGCGCTCCCCTCCCTGCTCGGGATGCGTGGGAACTCCCTCCTCATCCCACGGCCCCTCCTGAGTCAGCAGCGAGCTGAAGCTCCATCCCAGCGGCAAAATATTACCTTTTAAAGGGTTTGTTTGCCATTGGGGTGGGACTTCGTGCGATGCCAGCTTGGCGTTGATCGTTGCGCTCCCAACGAGCGGATCATTCCCGGTTATTTTTACTCCCAACCCCCAGTGTTTTAGCTGGGGCTGCAGTGCCTCACAAAGTGTCTGTGAGGAAAACCGGCCACAATCCAGCTCCGGAACCGAGGGGTGGATGAAATCTGAGGCGGGATCAGCAGCTGAGTGTCACAGCCGGGCCTTCCCGGCCTTCCCGGCCCGGAAGGATCCGGTTTTACGGGATGCTGCACCCACGCCCACACCATTCCGCACCTGCCACCCCATCCCTCGTCCCTCCGCTCCTCCAGGATCTGTCCAAACCGAGGGTTGTTTTCCTTTCAGAGCAGCGATTGTGCTGCTGATCCTTGCCCGGGGGCTGCCCAAGGTCAGCGGCCGTGACCCCGAACGTCCAGCGGCCTTCCCGGCCACACCGGGGAGCAAACGGGGAGGGGAGGCAGGGAGGTGGCGGCTCTGCCGGGCAGGTGACACCTCTGCTGGGCAGGTGACACCTCTGCCGGGCAGGTGGTGGCTTGGCAAACTTCGGCTCCGGTTTTTTTTTTTTGGGGGGGGGGTTTTGGTTTTTTTTTTTTTTTTGCGGCTGAAGCTTTTGCCTGGAGACAAGCAGCTCCTGCCCCGCCGGCGCCGCCGGGCTCGCAGCATCCCGACCTTGCCCGGATAAAATTATCCCCGTTTCACTTTGGATTAAAGGCAGCGGCGCTGGAGCCGCGCGAGCGCTGCGCCTCGGAGACGTCAAATGGCAGCGATCCCTTTTTTTTGTCTGGATCGGGGAGGGGAGAGTCCTGCCAGCCAGCGCCTGGTGACAATGACATTGATTTCCGAGACCTCTCGGTGTGGCCAAATCTGTATTTTTAGCCGCGGAAGAGAAAAATACGGATCACGTGTCAGAGCAACGCTTTGCCTGCCCTGGTGGGAGGGAAGGAGCCGGGAGCCGTCGCTGCCGGAGCAGGGGATGAGCAGGACTCGCTGCCCGGTCCCCGGGATGCACCGAGGAGCCGCCGCTGCACCGCCCGGCTCCATCCCCGGCGCTGCCCCGCCCGTGCCCCGCACGGCTCCGGGCTCCCACGGCGGGGATCGCCGCTCCCAAAGGATCCCGTCCATCCCTCCCCATCCCTCCCCATCCCTCCCCTGTGGCCATTTATCTTCCGGGGCAGGCGCTGCCTTCATCTCTGCTTCCCTGCCACCGCCTCCTCCTCCTCTCCCCCACCCTGTTCTCATTTCCCCAAGAAGACTTTAATGAAATCTGCCCTTAATTAAATCCACATTCATTTGCATAATTACCAGGAAATTGAAATTAGCCTGCGGACGTGGCTGGAATACATTTGGCATGAGGCAGCCCTGGCTGCTCCAAGGGGCTGCACTGAGGGCCCCGCTGGGTGCCCCCCACCCATGGGTGCTGCTCCCCACATCCCTTCCCTCCCTTTCCCGGGGTGGCCACGGTGACAGGGTGAAAGTGGAGGGACGGCCACTCCTGAGGCCACGGCAGGGCCGAGGCCGTGCCCTCCACCCCTGCACGAGCAGCATCACATTTCCTTCATTGAATAAAATTAAAAAAAAAAAAAAAAGGGCCTTCACCCCCCTTGAAAAATTTTTTTTTTCTTTTTTAAATATGTTTTTTTGTTTTTTTTTTTTTTTTTTTTTGTTTG
>VWYO01006057.1:146048-176750 GCA_013400275.1 Rhadina sibilatrix
CGGCCGGGGGAGGCCCGGGGGCTGGGTGCCGGCAGCTCTGCGGTGCCCGTGGCTGCGCGGCCGGCGGGGACTCGCCGGTGCATGGGCGGGGAGGCCCCGCCGGGCCACCGCCGGCCATGAGATGAGCAGAGCGCGACGCCCTGCCTAGAGCCGCCCCGGGGCCGCCGCGGCCATGGTGAGCTGGGGGAGCGGGGCCCAGGGAGGGCAGGAAGGGGGGGATCGTCCCGAGGGGCCCGGGACACCGGAGCCTGCGGGGCTGAGGGGCGGCTGCACCCCCCGAGGCACCGCAGGCACAGGGTGCAAAAACCCGGGAAAGCACAAATTCCTGTGGGCAGCGTCGGTGCCCGGGGGTGTTGGCAATTAGAGGGTTTATGGCGTTACAAGCGGTGAGGGTGGGGAGGGGGTGCCCAGAGCGGCTGTGGCCGCCCCTGGATCCCTGGCGGTGCCCAAGGCCGGGTTGGAGCAGCCCGGGACAGTGGAAGGTGTCCCCGGACGTGGCAGGAGGTGGAACGGGATGAGCTTCAAGGTCCCTTCCAACCCAAACCATTTCGTGATTAAGATTCTCCGGCGCCAGCTGCGGGCTTGCCCTCGTGGCCTCCAATTCAGCCTTGGATAAGCTGTAGGAATGACCTGGATTCTTCTCTGTGGTAGAGAATTGGCCTTCAGCTGCCTCCCCGGCAGGCACAGGGGCAGATCCAGCCCGCTCTGATTTGCACAATCCTCTCTTCCTCTCGATAAGAAGCCGGAGGAGAGGAGAAGTCTGTGATCCTTGGCTGGCAGCGCTGGGAGGTGGGAATTGCCTCCAGGGCTTCAGCTGCTGCTCACTGCCACCATCCCAGAGCTGCTGTTCTTGTGTCCCCCTTGTCCCACCCACAGGGAGACCTTGCATCCCAGCGTTTGTTGGGGTGACAAAGGGAAGCCACCGAGGTGCCCTTTGCAGGTGGGCAGGGAGGGGGGAGATGCTTTCAGATCTGCTGCTGAGGCTCTGCCCTGGCTCACCCAGAGAGCCCCACTGAGCACAGGCTGGAGTTTCTGGCCGAGTTCTCACCCCTTTCTAGCTTAACCTGCCTTAGGTGATGTAGGATCAGGCCTTGCACCCCTTTTCTTCCAGAATTTGGGATCCTGGTTGTGAGTTTCTTCGCCCAAGGGCCGAGATAATCACATCTGCTCCCCGTGTGATGTGCTCCTGGTACATAATCGGTGTTTTGTTGAAACTTTGGTCTCTGTAGCCCCTTTGTTGAGCTTCATTAGTCCCTTGGAGAGGCTTTGCTGCTCCATCTGGGCTGGGGCATGGTCTCCTCAGTGAATGCTGGCAGTATTTATGGTGGTGGCCTGCGGGTGTGTGGCTGAGGGTGCTCAGGGTGGGCTCCTGACGTGGCTGCCCCAGCTCTTTGTGGGTTTAGCTTCAGGCACAGGGTGACATTTTTGAGGTGGATTCTTCTCAGTGAAGACCTCAGGTTCAAAAAGCTGAATAAATGGTTTGCAGGGCCAGGGTGTGCACTAAATTTGGTGGGCCAGGGTGTGCACTTCACATTGCAGGTGGCACAAGGACTCATCAGCTTCCCTGTGGACACACACATTTATCCTCCTGAGTTACACCTTGTTTGCTTCCTTTTTTTTATTTTTATTTTTTTTTCCCTTGAACATTACCTGTTTGGCTCAGCCACAAGTCCTGCCTGTGGAAGTTGAGAAGCAGTCCCTGGGCTGTGCTGCAGGATTTACTGTTGTAACTCATCATGTGACTCCTGTGCAAGATTTTCCTTCTGTTCCCATTTCCCTGGAGCCCACAGATGGGCATGTTCTGCTGCTAGTGCACCCTCCTTCCCGGAAACAGTTGGGAGAGTGTGAAGATGAGCTGCTGGAAGGCACACAGGGAACAAAGAAAAAAAAAAAACATAATTAAACTCTGCTCCAGAATAACAGGCTGCTGGGAGCAGATTTTCCTTAGTGGGATTGAATGGGGTTGATATGGAAGGGAATGAATTAGAGCTTGATTAACTGGGCAGGAATTTGGGGAGGAAATTGGGAAGGCAGGAGGGAATGCAGTGATGCAGAGTGAGCTCAGGCACTACGAATGCTGCAGAACAAGTGCCTGGTTGCTGGGCTTAGTTGCCACTCATGGCTCAGAAATTTGCTGGAAATTTGGGTTCAGGGGAAGCTTTCAGAGGTGTTTGCAGAGAGCTGTGTGTGGTGGTTCTTGGGGCTGCTCCTGCCTGCTGTGTGTGTAAATGCTGCTTGTGCAGTGTCCAGTTTGGGGCTTCCTGAGGGAGAGGGGTGAGGATGCCGTGGTGCCTCTGTAGGGAGAACAGGATATTGCAAAATCCAGGTGGGTTTCTGTGGAGTTTTCTCTCTTAACACACAGAGCAGATCCAACTTCAAGCTTTTCTTCCACGGGCCACAAATTATTATGTTGTTTCCTCCTCGCCTTTTAGGCTCCTTTTAGAGGATTTTATGAACAGCTTCAAAGTAAATATTGTTCATGGAGCTATCCTTGAAGGGATTTATTTTCTGTCCAAATAAGCCATGTCCTTGTCTCATCACTCTTTCCTTCACCTTTGTTCCTTCCACTGGTGAAGATGAACCATCTTTGAAGCCCTGGGAGCTCAGCTGGGCCCTCCTGAGCAAACCACTCACCTGGGAATTGCATTTGCAGCTCCCACATGAGGCTGGAATTTCAGTGATTGCCTCCTAGGAGATGCATTCTTCAGTTCCCTGGGATTTGTATCCTGCCAACAACTGAAACAGCTTAGGAACAGGGACTTCCAGGAAATGCTGCTGTGTGAGGTTTGGGACGCAGAGGTGCTGAAGAGCTGCAGCCAGGCTTCTCCCAGAACAAATCACACTTCCCTCAGGTCGGGCCTCCCAGGCGAGCAGCCACGCGGGAAGCAGACAATGGAAGTGGCAGCCCAGCTCCAGGGAACCCCGTGTCCCTGCTCTGTGTGAGGCACACAGAGCTGCTGAGATGGGAGCAGGCAGTGGGTGTCTGCAGCTTGGATCTTTCTGAGTTTCCCACAGCTGCATCCTGGCTTTTATTCCGTAGCCTCTCTTACCACCTTCCCGTATTTGAGCAGAAAGGGCTGTTGTTTTCTTGTGCTTGGAGCTGCCTGCTGATGGTTGAATCCTTTCATTCAGGAAGGAGTGAAGCCTGTGTGGATTGCAGCACATCCTGCCAGGTAATGCTGGTGGGCCCTGGGTTATCCTGGTGCTCGTGGTTGCCAAGGAACTCCTGCTCAATTACCAGAATAGCTCCTGTTTATTCTGTGTCAGCCTCGCTGAGCTGGTGGCCCTGAGGCTGGCTCAGGCTGTGGCTTGAACCAGGAGCTGCTTTGGGGAGCACTCCTGCTGTTTGCAGGTGACCTAGGACAGTGAGGCAGGAGGGAGCAGCAGCTTCTTGCTCCTGCAGAGCCCCTTGGCCTGGCTGTGCCATCACCCTGGGGTCATTCAGACCTCATGGGGGCTGGGCTGCCTGTCCCTGGCACAGGTGAACTCAGGGGTGCTGTGCTGCTGTCCCTGGCACAGGTGAGCTCAGGGGTGCTGTGCTGCTGTCCCTGGCACAGGTGAGCTCAGGGGTGTTGTGCTGTGAGGAGATGGGGATGCTGCTGCTGCTGCACAGGCAGGAAGTGGTGAGGTGGGCTCAGCTTCACAGCAAGGTTTTGGGATGAGAGGCTGTTGTCCCCTCCCTCTGTTCCCCAGCAGTGCCAGCTGGGGTGCAGCATCCAAACTGCACCCCTAAGCCTGAGGTTCTGTCTGCTCTCAGTGCATGCCCTTCGTGTGCAGATAAAATAAAAGCAAACCCTTTGTAGAACCCTTCTGACTCAATCAGCTGCTGAACAGAGAAACCAGAGAGCAGGAACTCGGAAGTTCTGGCCACAGCTCCAACATCTGGCTTCCTTTTTTTTGGCCAGCAGGTTATATTGTGATTTTGTGTGCCCCCCCAGTTATCTATCTCCCTTCTAATAAATCATCAGTCTGGAGATGATGATTAATGCTGGTGAACTTTCCCATCTCTGCAGCAGGGCCTGGGTAGCTCTGGAGATGAACCAGGGATGGGAGCTGAGCTCTGCTCAGATGCTTCCTCCAAAAGCAGAGCTTTTCCTCAGAAGGACACAGCTCATTTAGCAGAGTGGTTGCACATAATCCCTTTCAGGACCTATAATTCCAACACATCCATATTTCAAAGAGCTGGATGGCTAAATGTAGGCTGCAGGAGGACTAGAAGCTATCAAGGCAAAACTGTTGAGCCTCCAGGTTCACTAAAAGAGCTTGAAAAGCTCATTTCCACCGGCTGTGGCTGATGGATGGGTGCTGGTGGTTGTAATTATTTCAGCAGAAGAGCATTAAAATCTGGCAGGCAGCACAAAGCTCCTGCCATGGGGTTCAGGGCTTTGCAGAGATCACTCCATGCATGGGCAGCCCAAAACTCCAAGAACTCTGGGTTCAGCTGGGTGGGTTACTTGCACATTGTTAGGTGGTGTCATTTAGGAACAGAGGAGCTGCTGTTAATGTTGGATTCATACATTATGCAAAGCAGGAGAAAATGTGACTTTGAGGTGTTATAGGCTGATACCTGTCTGGTAGAATGTGCCCTAAAATCCTTCCAAATCATTATCCTCTATCAGACAGCAGATATTTCCTATTAGGAGCTATATTTGTATTTGGGTCACTGCTGCCTTGGCTTTCTCTGTGTCCCAGGTGTCAACATGACAACTTCCACATTTCAGAGAAAGAAAAGAAGGTGTTTGCTGTTTTGTTTTATCAAAATAAAACGTTTAAACTCCCATTTTTATAGAATAATTTTTGGAATCTCATTTCCAGCATTTATGAAGTGTGCAGCATGTGCCTGTTCTCCCTTGTAGGCCTTGTTGTTCCAAACAAAATGTAAATATTAGTATTTTGGTAGAGGAAAAGCAGTTGGCTTTTTCCCTACTGATTCTGATGGTCAAGGCCTTTCCTACTCATCCAGGCACCTCCTGGGGTTTATTTGTGGGTTCTCTGTCCTCTGGAAGTTTGGGATGCTGCAGCTTCTCCTGGGCTAAGAGGCACTTACAGCTTATGGTGAAGCAACTCTTTTTCCAGTCTTACCTTCCCTCCACACACGTTTGATTCCTTTCTTTATCCATGTTTCTCTTTTCTGTTTACACCCCAGGATACTTCCACTCCACACCAGAACTATTCCAGGCTCTTCTAGCAACACCACAAATCCCTTATTTTTTTTTCCCCCCGATCTTGCCTGACCCTTCTCCTATGTGGATCATTCCCAGAATTCCATTTCTTTTCCTATTTCCAACCCTTTGCATTCACGCTCTAAATTATCTTTTATTTGTTCCAGCATCTCCAAGCTTGTGGCTTTATCTCTGTGTGTATTTTTAGCATTTTGACTTAATATTTTATTAGGGCTTTAATTGCAGCGTGGAGTTCTTCCCGAGAGGGATTGTCCTGGTTCCTTTTTGTCCTCTCTTTGGAGAAAGGAGTGTGCTCATCTGTTTTGTGTACTGGCTTGTCAGGATGCCAAGGCCAGCGTTGGATGCAGCTTTCCAGAGGGGAATGAGAGCTTTTTTTTTTCCCCCTTTGGAGAGATGTTTTGCCTGAAAAATCTGTGTTGTGCTCAGCTGGTTCCCTGCTGCTTCATTGAGTAAGAACAGAGCAGGTTTCTTCTGCACTGCAATCCTACTTTTTCTTTGGGATGAAGAGCAGTTTCTTCCATGGAAGAAGAAGTTTGGCTCAGTGATGCTTTCCCTGATGTTTAAAATCAGAGTCTGGAGAGGGTACAGCAAAACCAGCTACTGGACATGGCTGCATTTGTTTTTCTTCATCCCAGTCCCTAATCCTTTGGTTATGGGGGATAAAACTGTGTTTTCTACAGTTCCTTGGCTTTCTTTTTGCAAGTGTGAAGGAGGACAAGGTGATCCATGACCTGTGGTCTCTGATGTGGAGGTGTGAGCTCTGTGCTCAGGAGGCAGTTCCTGCTCCCAGGTGTGTCTGGGGGCTGCACCAGCCATTCCTCCTGATCCCAGGAGTTGCTGGGTTAGGGACTGGGGAAAGCTGCAGGGGGGGAAAGGCAGCTTTGGCTTTCAAAAGCTGCTCTTTCCTGTTTTCTGCTGGTGCTTGATGGAGGTGGTTGGGTCACGGTGACCCCTTGGGTCCCCCAGGACAAATATCCCCAAACTGGCCCAGCAGAGGCTCCTGTTGTGAACAGAGAGGCTGGAACCTTCTCCAGGGGTTGGACCCCCTGGGTGCCCCAGAGCTGCAGGGGTGAGCAGCAAAGTGCAGTTGTGAAATGCCCCAAAGTGCAGATGTCAACATCTTGTTTTTCTTTAATTGGACTGGATGTTCTCCCTGCGTGAGCTGTCCTTTGAGAACATTTTAATTAACAAAAATTCTGAGTTATTCCCATGGTGTTTCCCATGGGGGTTTTGTTATACACTCTTAAATGCCCAACACAAGTTTTAATGCTTTTGCCAGGAGTAAAATTTGGGGTATCACAATCTTTTTTGTCTTTTTTTTTTGACGAGGAATGAGGGTGTGAAGATTCCATATTCCTCCTTGGAAATCAGTCTTGCTGCTGTAATATATTGGATAAAGTATAATCCTACCCTCCTAAACCTTGCACGTTGTGTAGCCAGGTGTTGGGACTGTTTTTCCCCTGGTAATGGGCTTAATCCTGCAGAAGTGGGTGTTGGAGAAAAATCAGCAGGATTTGCTTGCTGAAGCTGCATGTGAGTAGATATTTGCTGCTGGAGGTGCCCCTTTAAGAAATATGCTGAATAATTGAGGTTTTTTTTTTTACATTCACTTTCTTTTTTTGCTTGCCCTGGTGCTTCCCATTTCCAGCTCTGCATACGTGCATCATTCCAGGGACTCCTTCACTTGGGGCTACAAACAACTGTGATTCAGAGCCTTTCCCTGGGTATTATTGGGACTTGTCTGGAGGCTGAGATAAATAAAGGTTTATTTGTGGCTCTGCTGACAGTGAAGGATTTGAGAAGTGTTCTTAAAAATCTTTTCATGCATCTTGGACTCCTTAGCTCTGCTGCACAGCCACAGCCACGCCAGGTTCCTCACTCCTGTCACTTGGGCATCTTCTTTTCTTGTCTTCTCTCTGGTCAGAGGAGCTGCTGCCTTTGTACAAGTGGAGAGGAACAAGAGTTTGGTGTTTTTTAAGTGTCAGATTTTTATCTGTAAGAGCATGAACAGTGTTCTCTGTAGGAAGAGTCATCATAACCACAGGAAGGACCTGGAGCTGCTGGAGAGAGTCCAGGGGAGGCCACAGAGATGCCCCAGGGGCTGGAGCCCCTCTGCTCTGGGGCCAGGCTGGGAGAGCTGGGGGTGCTCACCTGGAGAGGAGAAGGCTCCAGGGAGAGCTCAGAGCCCCTGCCAGGGCCTGAAGGGGCTCCAGGAGAGCTGGAGAGGGGCTGGGGACAAGGGCTGGAGGGACAGGACACAGGGAATGGCTTCCCACTGCCAGAGGGCAGGGCTGGATGGGAGATTGGGCAGGAATTGTTCCCTGGGAGGGTGGGCAGGCCCTGGCACAGGGTGCCCAGAGCAGCTGTGGCTGCCCCTGGATCCCTGGCAGTGCCCAAGGCCAGGTTGGACAGGGCTTGGAGCAGCCTGGGACAGTGGGAGGTGTCCCTGGACATGGCAGAGGTGGCACTGGATGGGCTGTAAGGCCCTTCTGCCCCAAACCTTTCCATGATTCTGTGGCAGGTGTGGGGTTTTTAAACAGACTTCAGCTAAAAAGGCCATGCTGGGTACAGTGCAAGTTTGTTTGACACTGCTGCCCATCTCTTCATTTCTGGACCATTGGAGTAAGATGATGAGGGCATTTTTTGTTAACACCTTTTAGAAATAATTTTTATAAGGATTTTTTTATTCCCTTCACAAATACCTCTCCTCACCAACATACTTGTTTCCAAAGGATTCCTTGGAATCTTTTTTCCACCTGCCTGTTTAGAAGTGGGGTTGCTTCACCTAAACCTCTGGAGAAGGTGTTGTGAAAAGTGAGTGAAGCTGCATTTGGGGCAGCCCTGTGGTCCTGCCTGATTTGTTTACGTAGAGAAAAGGGAAGTTTTGTTCCTTGTGCCTGTGCTCCTGGAGCTCCTGCACAAAAGCATTGCCTTAGAGGGAGGATGGGCTCTCCCTGCAGGGGTCACAGGCTGGTTTGGAGTGTGGAACATCCTGGAGAACCCAGCACAGGGAGAGTGTGAAAGGAGTGATGCAGCCTCAGAGGTGTGAGTTCCTAGACTTCACTGGGGGGAATTAAAGTGAATTCTGAACTGAGACAAGCAGAGTCACCTTGCAGTGTTTTGACTTCTGGAAGCAGCTCCTGCCCAGCCGAGCACCCTTGGCAGATGCTCAGCTGTGTCCATCTGAAGAGCAGATCTCGTTTGGCTGGTTTTGCTGATAACCCACAAAAGGACAAGTTATTATCATTGATGGCTTAAAAAGTGGTGGCCAGCAGCTGAGAGCTGACTGAGCCAAGTGTCTGCCGAGGAAAGCCTGACAGCTGTGGCTGGGTTGTCAGGTTTAACTTGCAAGTCCAAAAAATGACTCCAGAGCCACCTGTGCCTGCTGTGCCGTGGTGATGTGGAGGGTATTGATCTTGAATGGGCTTTGGGTGCTTCTGCAATTCTCAGCTGTGTATTGTTATTTTAGCAACTGTTTGTTTGGGAAAATACTGAGTTGCTGAGTCCTTTTCAGCAGCCAAACCACAAGAAATCAATTAGGAAGTCAGCAGCACGTGACCAGCTGCCTTTCCTGGGCGTCAGGGACCCAGAAATCGCTCTTGGGCTCATCTTCAGCAAGCATAGCTTGAAACAGCACTGTGCCTAAACCACCCTTTGCTTATTCCAGCCTGCTGGGATTGTTTTTTTATTCCTTTGCTGGGTTTCTAAGAGAGTTCCTGGTGCTGAAGCCCCAGGGAACTGCTGGGTGGAGGAGACACTGCCTGCTGGGCTTGGTTATGTGGGTTAAGAGTTACTGGGTTAGAAAGAATCATACTCAGACACTTGAGCCTGTTAATCAAAGTTCAACCTTCAAACCTGATGCCTGGTTAACTGAATCTGCCTGTCCAAGAGGGTTGAAGAAATCAGATCCCTTGGGTATTGAAAAAGGTGCTGATTACTTGTGGAGCAGGCAGTGTTCCAGGTAAGATGATCTCTGGTGCAGAAATCAGGCTGCCACTGCTGGCTCTCCGTAGCCTGTTCCACACAGCACTGCTCAGCCTGGGCTCCTGCTGAGTCCTTAGCTGATATTTAAATTGAACACTCTGATTCCTGAAGTGCAGCCAGGTTCCTGAAGGGGGGAGTTGTCCAGGCAGGAGGGCTTTGAGCAGTTCTGGAGCTGGCCCTGAGCTTTGGGACCTCAGGGACACAGAGAGGAGCATGGTGCCTTTGCTCCTCTGCCAGCTGCCTTGAGGCACAACAGCAATCTGTGACTTTCATCCCACAATCGAAGCAAAGAATTTACTGTGAGGAGTTTGCAAAACCTCTGTGTTGTCAGTGATGTGCTGAAGTCCTGGTCTCTGAAATGAGTGAGCCAGGAGAGGGATCAGCTCTGCAGCCAGAGCTGTCTTGCCACGGCCCCAGGAGCTGAGCTGTGCTGGGAGCACAGAGCAGGGCTCAGTTTGCTTTCGGTTCTGGAAACCACAAAAAACATCTCTGAGGTGCAGCAAGGAAACTGAGAATGAGGGCTGAGCCCTGGCAGCATCAGCACAGCACTGCTGGGGAGCACGTATGCTGTGAGCTCCTCATGTCAGACCTCTGAGAAGAGACCCTGGCAATGAGGGTGAACCCCCAAATTCAGCAATTATTGGTGGAAAGGGTTAAATATAATGAGCAAGGCTGCTTTTGAGCTCCCAGCTCTGCCTCCCTGGAGCCTGTGTTTATCTTTTCTGGAGGATGTGTCGGGTATCCTGCAACTTTTTTTAAAAACACTTCGTAATTCTGCTTTTCTTGCTAAAAATAACAGTGCACTCCTTCCATGAATTTTACTGTCCTGAGTGACCCAGGGGTTCTCCAGGTTTCTGTGAGCAGGCTTGAAATGACCCACAAGCTTTCTGAGAGTGTGATTTCTAATTGACCTCTTCATTACTGTGTTGTGTTAGGGCTGGGGCAGGGAGGGGCCCTGGTAATCCTTCAATGAGTAAATTACTACCTCAGTACATGGAGATGTTAATACTCACAATAGATATGTGCATCATTAAGTTAGGCTTGACTGTAAATAATAGAGAAAGAAGCAAATTCAGCAGCTGGGGTGTAGTTGTTTGTATTTTTAGGTGTGTGACTGTGCTGTTAATTAACTGCACAACACTGGGAGCAGAAGGCTCTGAGGTGGAAGAGGATGGGACATTGCAATTAGCAACGACAGGGTGATGATGAGTTATTTTATACAGGTGCTGTGGATGAAATTTCTTGCTTCTTGTCTGTTTTTTTTTTTTAACCCTGTGCACTGGCTTGTTGGTGGCATTATAGCAATTCCAGCTGGGAATTTCTCCATCAGCCAGAATCCTCGTCGTGTGCTCTCCTGCAGTCCCTCCTCTCCTGGAAGAGCTGCCCACAAGCTGGTAGACATAGCTGATAGTGATTTTAACAGATAAATGTGATAAAATCTGGATCCTGACAACTGAGAGGAGGCTGAGCTGTGCTGGGCTCTGTGTCTTGCACTGGAAATGGCCAGGAGAGGGAGGTGGGATTGGGATGGAGAGGCAGGCTCCAGAAGGTGAGGAAGCTGCAGAGGGATCTGCAGAGGGATCTGTGGGGCTCGGTGGGCTTGGAGGTGTTAACCAGCAGGGACTGCAGGCACGGATGGACGGGGTGGGCGTCGGAATTCAAACCAGCACGGGTGCAGGGGGTGGGAACAGCTCCCCGACAGAACTCCCAGCTTGAAATAAAGAGCAGAGATGCAGAAGAGGGGGGGTCTGATCTGCTGTGGGGGTTCCTGGGGTGCAGCAGAGCCAGGGCTTTTCCTCCCTGTTGGGAGGAAATGTTGGGAGCTTGTGTGGTGTGAGATCCATCCTTCCACATCAGGAAGGTGCTCCAGCGCTGCCTGAGGGATGAAGTCACCTCTGTAACTGCTGCAGCTACAATTAACATCTTACTAAAAAAAGCTCTGGAGAGGGAATGCCTTAAATTTGTCTTAGAGTGATATCCATTTGCAAACACATTAGGGAAAAACTGAGCAGACCTAACCCTTCTCTTAGTTGTCATCAGCCCCAGTTGCCGTATTTAGAGCATCGTTTGTGTGATGGATGCTCTAATGGCAAACATTGCAAGGTTAACAGCTTGTGTTTTTATGGCAAAGCAGTAGAGAAAAGCTTTCCCCTCAACGAAAAAAAAAAAATCCTTTCAGAGAGCGTAAAACGAAATAAAATTAAAAAAGAGGAAGTGAACTCTAAATGAAAGCGCTTGTGGAGAAAATGGGTTTAGAAAGCACTTCCATGTCTTGCAGAATGAGCAGGTGCTTTTTTTAAGGTTGTGTTTGGTGATATGCAAACTAAAATTAGCTTTGTATCTGCTCTTCAAGTGCATGTGCAGTGTCTAAACTGCAACCCAAGGATCACTGCTCTGTTGTTTGCTGGAGCTGGATGAGTAACTCCTTCTGCCCCAGTGCTTTAGTCATAGTTACATCTGAGCTTGTGATGGAGTCAGCAGCAGGGTACAAAGATTCTGCTTCTCCAGAGCCTCACTGAGGTGCAGCTGCAATATTGAACAGCCTGAAATGCAGGAGGTTGGCAGCTTTTTTTTTTTTTTTTCCCTTAATCAGCAGAAATCAGTTAATGACTCATACAGCTTAAAATGTAACTGGAGGATAGCCCTGAAATCAGCTCGTGGGGTGGGTCCTTCTTGTGGTGCTTTGGTGGATGGAGAAGGTTGTTGGATGTGCAGGTTCTTGGTAGCAAATCTTGTGTTTTCTGTCAGGAAAAGGAACTGTTGGAGCTCATTTTCCTGGCTGGAGGAGGGCACAGGGGGTTGGAGTCCAGAGGTAACTGGAGTGAGTAAGCAGCTCCACCCCTCATCTGATAAAAGTGTGAAACACCTTGAGCAAACTGATGAGGGGAAACTGGGATGGGAAGGACACAGGCTGACAGTGCCTCTCTCCCACCCTGATGCACACCAAGTCCTGCTGGGATCAGGTGGGACAATTCCAGCAGGAGCAGAGCTGGAGCAGAGCTGCTGCTTGCCTGGACCCAGCTCAGCACTCAGAGGCACCTGTTTTGGGGACAGTCACCTGGGACACCTCCCAGAGATGCTATTTTGACCCAAATTCCAGGTCCAACTCTGGATGTGCTGCTGGACCACAGGAATCTGCAGCTGTGACTGTGTTAGATTTAGCCCTGCTTGCTTTCACCTCTCACTGCCTTGTTCCCCTAAGGGAGCTGTCACCAGGACATCACCTTTGGCCACAGGATCTGCTGAATTGGGCAGCCAGGACCCTCCCTGTGGGTCAGAGCTCAGCCGCAGTGTTGAGGCAGTGGAGCAGGAGTGCGTGGTGACGTGGCACATCTTATCTCCCCTGCTTTTTGTGAGCTGCAGTTTTCATGGGGAAAAGCTCGTGTTACCTGCTCTGCAAGCAGGGCTTGGAGAGCTGAAGATATTTTCCAGTAATGGTTGGCAGAAGAGAGAAATGCTATTTTCTGATGTTTGGTCCAGCCCTGGGAGGTACTAGGGGTGAGAGGGGTCAGGTTTGACTTCTGGAAGAGATTGGGAAGTATTTCTGCTTCAGTAGTTGCATATTTAGTAATGCCTTGTGGAAGTGAAGCAAACTGCCAGCCCTGACATAGAAAACTGAGGTAAATTCTGTTACTGATGGCCCACACTTTCCTTGGAAACCTTGGAATTGGAAGTCTGTGCATGACCCAGAATTTCAAACCAGAACCTGAACTCAGCACTGCTGGTTCTGCCTGTCCTTCTCCTCAATGCAGAGCAAACAGGGAGCCCTAAAAGAAAGCAAACTGCTTGTTAACATGGGCACAACACTAGGAAATACTCCAGGTACAGCCCCAAGTGCTCCAAACAGCTGGACTTTTATTGGAGTCTCACTAATCAACTTCCCAGGTGTCTGGGTCCAGGTGCAGCCACCTTCCCCTGCAGCTCTGCACAGCACGTGGCCTCCTTATCTCAGTGGCCTCCTTATCAGAGCCTTGCTGGACAGCTGGGGGATGACCACGTGCCCCCAGGATCTGGAGAACTTGAGGAATAGCCAAAGGCATCAGCAAATGCAGGTCCTTGGTAAGTCCAGCCTGGATTTGCAAGGGGATCCTGAGCTGGGCTTTGGTTACCTCAGACAATTTTTTCTTCTCCACCTTCCTTTGGCCAAACCTCCCGAAGAACCACAAGAAGTCAAACAAGAGGAGAGAACGATCTCGGAGGTCCCACTGTGTCTCTGTGCCCAAGGTGGCCTTGGGTGCTCTCCAGCCTGGGCTTTTTGGCAGGAAATCCTCATGCTGTGCTCCCTGGTTTCTTTGCTTCCTGCTTTTGACACGTTGAACATCGTGATCGTGGCGTTCTGCTTTGGAAGATTAACTTTGGGAGATTGACTGTGTTCCTAAGGAATAGGATTTTCCAAACAGCAGTGCTGGAGTCAGTGGAGGACAAGGCAGATGCTCAAGATTTATAAGAATTCCATCATTTATTTCCAAAAGCAGGACATAAATCTTGAATCTTGGAAGAAGTGTACTTATGTCAACTGCTCTTGCTGAAGAAGGATTGAATTAAGTATCCAAAGACATCTGAACCCTTCCATCCTGTGAAGAGCCAAGAGTTTTCCATGGATTGAGGTGATCTTGATGTTGGATGGCAGAAGGTGGAGTGAGAGAGCAGTGCTGCTCTTGGAGGAATTTGCATCAAATTGAGATTTGGAAACTCATCTTTGGGGGTTTGGCATCAGAAACTGCTGGTGAGATTCTGTGTTGAGCAGCAGAGAGGGAAGGTGCAGGGATTTAGGAAAATACTGGATCTGTATGCATGGATCTCCTTGGGAGGAGCTCAGGACAACTTTGCTCCCACAAATGGCAGTGTGGCCATCTCCTAAGTAATTAAGGACTCCACTTAGTCAGATATTTCTTTTTAAAGTGAGTCTCTTATCCACAGAAGTGCTGTTATCTGGGAATGGTGACTGGCAGGAGGCTGATCCGTGGCTGAAGGGGAGTTTGCAGCCCAAGCATAAATGGAGTAAAGCTGGAAACTTGAGCTGCAAACGTGGCTCTGCTTGGATTGTTGGTTGTTTTAAGCCAATTTCCCACTACCAGCCTCTCTTGCTAAAATAGTCCTTGATTTCTAGAGCAGGGCTTTAAAAAGCAAGGGAAACAAAAAGGGAAAAAAGCAGGGCAGGAAGAGAACAGGTAGGATGGAATTCAGTATTCCTTTGTAAATGGAAATGTTTGGTGTCCTGCAGAGCATCCACTTGCAGCTGCTGGAGAGCAGAGCCCTGGCTGGGGAGTTTTTGGTGTTCCTGGGGGTTAATCCAGTGAGGAGGGGCTCCTGCTGCTTGGCCCTTGGGAAAACTGCTGTGCATGGAAATGGGAATTAGCAGAAGCCTGGAGTGTTTCTGCAGGATGTCTCACATGCTCTTCCCTGCAGGAGACTGCCAGGCACAGCTTTTGTTTCTGGTTTGGGGTTGGGTTTTTTTTGGTTTTTTTTTGAGGCAGAGATTTCAGTTTCCTAAAATGTTTACTTTGTTCCTGTGCTTGAAGGTCTAGGCTTGAATCTTGATGCATTTATTATTGATAGCATGGGTTGAAAACATTGGAGACACAGCTATGGCATGGTCTGTGCTGTAGCAGCACTCTTTCTAAGGCTGTTACCTTGCCAGGATAAAATCATCCCAACTCCAGAGCACTCCAAAACTACTGCTGGATGCTAATCTTGATAATTTCTTTAGGACTTAAATCTGTAATAATGATTTCCAAGAATAAAACCTAAATTTGGGGGGAGGAGGGAGGTGCCGTTCTTCTTAAATCAGATTGCTGAGTACTGGTATATTGCTTTTTAGAGTGCTGGAAATTCCTTAAATTTTCAAGCTTCCTGAGCAGCAGGGTGGCACCAAGGCAAAGACAGGAAGAGGTGTCAGGGGTCACAGGATCATGGAATGGTTGAGGTTGGAAAAGACCTCCAGGATCATCGAGTCCAACCTGTGACCCATCCCCACCTTATCAGCAGCCCCAAGCACTGAGTGCCACGTCCAGCTCCTCCTTGGACATCTCCAGGAATGGGGACTCCACCCAGGCAGCCCATTCCAATATCTGATCACCCTTTCCTGGAAGAAATTCCTCCTGATGTCCCAGAGAAATCCTCTCAAAGTGTGTGCTTCCCATAGGATAGGATATTGATGATCTCTGAGGATCTGAAAACATCTTGACTCGAACTTGCTGTCTTTGTGAGAATTATTCATTGCCTTAAAATTCCTGAATGCCACCAAAATGAAGGAGCTTTGTTGTGTTCTTGTCCTTATGAGTGGAGCTGAGTAACTGGTCCTTCATGTCCAAAGCCTTCACTTGCAGTGCACAGATCTTGCTGCTCCTTGACACCAGTGAGCAGTCCGAGTTCCTGTGCTGGTGCCGCTCCTGTTGGATTTTGGTGCATCAGTGATGTTCTAATGCCACCCTCCTGTGTCAGAGTGGGGATGAGTTTTTTCTCTCTCTCTCTCTCCTTCAATGTCATTCCCAGGCATCAGAAGAGGCCTCGCTGCGGGCTCTGGAGAGTCTGATGACAGAGTTTTTCCACAATTGCACAACGAACGAGCGGAAACGGGAGATAGGTGAGTTCCGACCCCTTCCCAGGGCTGCTCCTGCTGCTGGGCCTGCACTGAACTGGCATCTTCCCCTCTCCTGCTTAGGTGGGAACTGGAAGGAAAGCTTTCCATAGATGGGGTGCTGGGGAATCTGGCAGCTCCTATGGGTGATCAAGCAGTGATGTTTCCTCTGTGCGTTGTTGGATTGTGTGTCCTGGGAAACCTCTGCCTGGAGCTGCAGCGTGGACTTCAGCATTAGGAATGCAAAGCAAGGCTGTCCCAGTTCTTGTGGAGTGACAAGGAGGAATAACAGCAATTCCCTGTGGATGGGGTTATTAAATATGTCCTGAAAGACAGCAGAGATCCTGCCAGGTGCTCTGGGGGAGCTGCTTGTGCTGGTGATGATTGTAAAGAGGCAGATTGCTTTTATTCTCAAATAGCCACAGGGATGCTTCAAGGGCTGGAAGAGCTGGGGGTGCTCACCTGGAGAGGAGAAGNTGTCCTTATGAGTGGAGCTGAGTAACTGGTCCTTCATGTCCAAAGCCTTCACTTGCAGTGCACAGATCTTGCTGCTCCTTGACACCAGTGAGCAGTCCGAGTTCCTGTGCTGGTGCCGCTCCTGTTGGATTTTGGTGCATCTGTGATGTTCTAATGCCACCCTCCTGTGTCAGAGTGGGGATGAGTTTTTTCTCTCTCTCTCTCTCCTTCAATGTCATTCCCAGGCATCAGAAGAGGCCTCGCTGCGGGCTCTGGAGAGTCTGATGACAGAGTTTTTCCACAATTGCACAACGAACGAGCGGAAACGGGAGATAGGTGAGTTCCTGACCCCTTCCCAGGGCTGCTCCTGCTGCTGGGCCTGCACTGAACTGGCATCTTCCCCTCTCCTGCTTAGGTGGGAACTGGAAGGAAAGCTTTCCATAGATGGGGTGCTGGGGAATCTGGCAGCTCCTATGGGTGATCAAGCAGTGATGTTTCCTCTGTGCATTGTTGGATTCTGTGTCCTGGGAAACCTCTGCCTGGAGCTGCAGGATGGACTTTCAGCATTAGGAATGCAAAGCAAGGCTGTCCCAGTTCTTGTGGAGTGACAAGGAGGAATAACAGCAATTCCCTGTGGGTGGGGTTATTAAATATGTCCTGAAAGGCAGCAGAGATCCTGCCAGGTGCTCTGGGGGAGCTGCTTGTGCTGGTGGTGATTGTAAAGAGGCAGATTGCTTTTATTCTCAAATAGCCACAGGGATGCTTCAAGGGCTGGAAGAGCTGGGGGTGCTCACGTGGAGAGGAGAAGGCTCCAGGGAGAGCTCAGAGCCCCTGCCAGGGCCTGAAGGGGCTCCAGGAGAGCTGGAGAGGGACTGGGGACAAGGGCTGGAGGGACAGGACACAGGGAATGGCTTCCCAGTGCCAGAGGGCAGGGCTGGCTGGGAGATTGGGCAGGAATTGTTCCCTGGGAGGGTGGGCAGGCCCTGGCACAGGGTGCCCAGAGCAGCTGTGGCTGCCCCTGGATCCCTGGCAGTGCCCAAGGTGAGATTGGAACACCCTGGGATGGTGGGAGGTGTCCCTGCCCATGGTAGGGGGTGGAGGGGGATAAACTTTAGGGTCCCTTCCTGGCCAAGCCATTCTGGGATTGTTCTGTTTCACCTCATGCCAAAAGTGTCATCAGCATGAAGGACTTGTCCCAGAATTCCTGTGAAATAAACAACACAAGGTTTTTGTTGTGGAAAAGGTATCCCTCATTTTCCTGCTTAAATTGTAGGAACGAAAACAGCTAATTAAACCTTAAATTTGCTTAGCCTGTAAAGCAGCCCTTGTTGCTTTTCTCTTTGTCACACTGTCACCTCCTGAGAGATGACCAAATCCTTCCCTGAGCCTTCAGGGAGGTTTCTGACAGCCTGAGCTTCCACCAAGTCAGCAGCTCTTGGAGTTGCATTAAAAGAAGGTGGGTTTGGAACACTGTGATCTGAAATGCTCCTACTCTCTCACAATGACCTGAAATCCCAGCATTTGCCTTTTACAGATAAAATAACAGTGCTCATAATACAATTGCTGTGTGATTTGTTTTAATGTTCACCTCTTATCTACAGCAGTATTTGTGTCAGAACTGATTCTAAAATGACACATCTGTTTTGTTTCCATTAAAGCCTGTTGTTATTTTGCTTTAAACACTGTAGAATGGGGTTTCATTATATTTTTTTGCCCTCTTCCAGGTTGAGTCATTCCCTGAACACAGGGTCTCTTCCCTGCTCAGTTGCTGTGCTATCACTGTACATTGTTATGGCTTTGTTTACAGCTATAAGAATTTTAATGGAATATTTTACATCAACGTCAAATTAAAACTGAAGTACATTTTAAAATAAATGGGTTTTTTTGTTTTTGTTTTTTTGGTTTTTTTTTTTTTGCAGAGGAGCTTTTAAATAACTTTGCCCAGCAGATAGGAGCCTGGAGATTCTGCCTGTACTTCCTGTCCAGCACAAGGAATGATTATGTGATGATGTACAGCCTGACAGTGTTTGAGGTGAGGGCTGAGCTCTGCCTGGTGCAGTTTTATCTGGCGATCGATTTTTTTTTTTTTTTTTTTGGAGAGGGGGGAAATGTTTGTCTGAAATGGCATCCCTGGTAAGTACAGTGATAAAGGATGCTTTTATTGCTCTCTGCCAGAGAGGTTGCTTAATGGCAGGCCCAGAGTGGGAGAATATGAATCTTTGTACACAAATTGAAGAATTCATTTCCTGGCATCTCTAAGCACAAATTACCTCCAGTTTCAGAGGCTGCTTGAGTTTCTGCACGATGCTTTTAAGGGTGTTATTGCTTTTATGCTGTTTTTATGATCAGAAATATGGGGGTGATTACCTACTCCTGGCTCCTGCAGGCTTGGAGTGCTGAGAGGGAAGGCAAACTTGCTTTTATTTTTCTGACATTTTGTAGTTGTGGTTGGTGCTCTTGAACTACATCCTGCAAGCTTGTGCTGCTTGGAGCGGCAAGGTCTCTCTTAGACAGCCACATCCCACTCTCCACCTACTTATAAAAGAACAAAATTTGGGTTAAAAGCCTTGATATTGATCTCTGTGTCTACTGCAATAAGCAGAAGTGTTCTGTGAGCAGCTCTGTTCTCAGTGTCTGTCCCTGAGGATGTGCTGGAATTTGGTCGATGTCACACCTTGGTCTTGTTGTCTTCTTGGCTGGGTGGGCTGTGCCCCTAGATCAGAGGGGTTTATGTTTATAGCCTTTGCACTGGGCCACTTTTTAGATAATTTACATGTCTAGATAAAAATTCTGCTCCTAAAGTTGTGTTGTTTTTACAAGTTATCCACATCGTTGTCGATTTCTTCTTTTAAAGATTCATTTTAGTTATTAGGGATTGCTGAGGGATCTGCACCCCATCTGCAAATTGAGTCTGATTTACCTTCCCCTCAAAAAGGGGTGATCATGGCGAGTGACATGGGAATTATTCCTGCTCAGGGGATGGTGCCCCACTGATTTTCCTATGGAGCAGAACAAGTGCAAGGCTAGGAGGTGGATTCAGTGATCCTTGGGATCACCCTGTGTGGTTCCTACCAGCTCAGGATATTTTATGGAGTTTGGTTACCGAGCCTCTGCTTCCCTGGAGGGGGAAAAATGACCATTGAAACTCCTAATTGTGCCCAGAATAAAGAAATCAGTGTGCAAGTGCAGAGGGAGGGACAGGAGTCCCCAGCCCAGCTGGGAGATGAGGATCTCTCCATGGAGCAGCTTGAATTCCCAAAATTAACTGGTGCAGTGCTGGTCCTCAGAGCCATGGTCTGTCCCAGTCTGCAGCTTCCCCAGCTGTCATTGGGCACTGGGTCAGTCAAAGGGATGTACACACAAGGATCATTCCCAAAACTGCCCAAGGACGTGGATTTCCCAAACTGCTTAGGAAGTTAGCAGTGGGTTTGGAATAAAACTCCTCCTGACCCCCTTCCAGATGAATTGTTTTCACCTCCTGCTTTTTGGGAAAGAAAACATCTTCCCAAAAGCATTTATAGGGAGAAAGTTGCTGCTGGGAGGAGTAGGACAGAACACAGTGGGCATGAAAGGATGGATGTTAAAGCTAAAACATCTTCCAGTTTGATTGGGATTCTGAACTTGGCATCAAGGAACCCTCAGCTGGTTGGGCCATTGTCTTTCAAGCAGTGCTTGTGGATTTTCTCTGCTAGAAAACACCAAAGCCAACTTCTGTGAGGAACTTCTGTGTCAGTGTCCCTGTGCAGCTCTCCACTGGGAGCTGGTGTCTCCGTGCAGTGCATCCTGCTGGGGATTGCATCTCCTCTGGCCGTACATCAGCTGCCAGGTTTGGATATTTGAGGTTTCTTCCAACCCAACCCAGGCTATGAGTGTGATCCCCAGCATTCTCTTTCTCCAGGCTGAACCCTGCAGCTGGGCACAGACATTGCCTCAGCCTCCTCTCTGGGTTATCCCAAGAGATTCAGATCCTAATGCTCCGCAGCCCCAAATGGGATCAGGGCAGGGAAGCGATTTGCAACTCTGCTTTTCTTTGGATTTTTTTTTTTTTTGGTCTGGCTTTAAGTGGACTAAAAGCTTTCTGTGCAAGTGGTGCCTTGTCACTGCCAGCTCCAGTGACCTTCCAGCTCAGCTTTGGGAGACCTGGGTAGCATCAGAGGTGTGGAAAACCAGACCTCCTTTCCTGTTTTCTTTTCCTGCTTCCTGCACCAAGGCTGTTCTTCCCCCTTTAGAGGGGAAAGCCTTGGTGCCCAGGGTTAAAAGGTAGAGGAAATGATTCTGTGCCTGCCACTGTAGTTCTGCTTAACCCAAAACCAGTTAAACCAATAACTTCAGTTCCATTGTGGCACTGCCAGTCCTGAGCCATGAGATGCAGCAGCTCTGCAGATGCTCTGTCACTGCTTTGTTTTTCAGCCTGGAGAAGGCTCTGAGGAGAGCTCAGAGCCCCTTCCAGGGCCTAAAGGGACTCCAAGAGAGCTGCAGAGGGACTTGGGACGAGGGCCTGGAGTGCCAGGATGAGGGAGAATGACTTCATGAGGGCTGGATGGGATATTGGGAAGGAATTGTTCCCTGGGAGGGTAGTGAGGCTGTGGCCCAGAGAAGCTGTGGCTGCCCCTGGATCCCTGACTGTGTCCANCCAGCCGTGGCCCAGAGCAGCTGTGGCTGCCCCTGGATCCCTGACTGTGTCCAAGGCCAGGTTGGATGGGACTTGGAGCCACCTGGGACAGTGGGAGGTGTCCCTGTCATGGCAGGGGTTGGAACAGGAGGATTTTTAAGATCCCTTCCAACCCAAAGCAATCTGAGTTTCCCAATTGTCTCGGTGTTTCACCTCAGCGAGGCATGTCCAGGATGAGCTCACTTGGGATGCCCATTGCTTTTCCAGAACCTGATCAATAAGATGTGGCTGGGGGTCCCATCCCAGGACAAGATGGAGATCAGGAGCTGCCTGCCCAAGCTGCTGCTGGCTCACCACAAAACTCTGCCTTACTTCATCAGGAACAAGCTCTGCAAAGTCATCGTGGACATCGGCCGCCAGGACTGGCCCATGTTCTACCACGACTTCTTCACCAACATCCTGCAGGTGAGCAGTCTGTCCATCAATGACAGCAGGTTTTCCTTTAGAAACATCATTTCCATGAGTAGGGATTTCTTTTGGTGAAGATTAAATGGTAAATGTTGCTTTGTGAAATTGCTTTTTAATTTTGTGGTAGCCCTCGACCTTTTTTCCACGTTACGTTTCTCTCCGTTGTTGAAAGTGTTTTGAGGAAGGAACAGAGCTGTGCCACAAGTGGTCACTTGGAATTTGAAATGTTATGGGCTAGTTCTTGAAAATACAAGGAGTATGGGTTGTTCTTTAAAAAAAAAAAAAAGAAAAGAAGTCAATAAAATGATGGATGTGTCACTGATTCTCAAAAGGGCAGTTTTTCAATGGGGCTGTTACAGATTTTTCACCCAACAGCCAAAGACACCCCAGAATCTCTGGTACCTCCTCAGTAAGGTCACTAGTGGGATGTTGTTGGGGTGTGTAGGAGGGCTCTTGAAGGAAGGCTCAGCTGTGAATTGAGGATCCTGACTGAATCCATGTTATCATTATTGGTTGCAACTCAGCATCCTTGCAGGGAATCCTGAGCCAAGCTGCTGCTGGAGCATCACCAGGCTGGTGCAAACCTCTTTTTTTTGTTGGAGAATTTTGTCTCCAGTTCCCTTTAAATTGTTCCTAATTGGCTTAAAGAGGCTGAGTGTAAACTGAAGTGCTGCACAGGCTCTTTCTGCTGACATAATTACATGATTTGAATGCAGCAAAGCCCATGGCCAAGCCACAAGGCAGTTATTTAAATCCGAGTCCTTGAGTGGCAGGAGTTTATTTGTTAAGGCAAATGGATCTTGCATTAATTGCAAAACTTTAAAAAAAATCCTGTCTTGGCTGCAGAGCTCATCACTGGCTGGTGTGATCACTTTTCTGATTGCTCTGGAGTGGGGCATGCTGCAGTTTTTTGCCTCAATTGTCAATTTGACAAGAAATACTTGGAGATAACTGTCTCCATGTGGAGTTTTGCCTCTCGTTTCACCTGGATCTGGACTGAAAGGCAGCCTGAGCCTGGCCTTTCTAGCACTCTGGGGTTATCTTAAGGGATTGCAGAGCTCGCTTGGGGGATCTATTTTCCCTTAAGCCTCTCCTTGTGAGCTTAGCAGTGGAGGGAAATGTTTCCATAAATTAATTTGTGTGACAGACACATTCCTAAAATGTTCAGAGAAAGTGGAAGAAAAACAGTAATGCTGGATTCCAGGGCCTCAACAGAAGGAAGAGAAGCACAGGAGCAGAATGATTTGCTGTTAGAATTGCAGATGAGCTTTGTCTCAGGACTTTTTTTTTTTTTTTTCTGAGATCATTTGCAGCATGTTCTTTGTTCTCCAGCATTAAATTGTATCCCAGTACTCTGGGTATTCTCTAAACCTTTTACTGAACCACTGGAGGGGTGGGGAAGAAAGGGAAATTGGGATATTGTGTTGTTGTTATGCAAAGCCAGTAATTCTACATAAGGTACAACATCCTTAGGGGTTTAACATTTGTTTAGCCTGACTGAGGTACCAGTGCCTGGTATTGCTAAGACTCCCTGGGTTTGTCAGAAAATATCCTGAGAGATGATTTTCAATCCCTTCACAATTTACCAACAAGTTGGTTGTTTCACTGAGTACTTTGCCAGATTCTCCTGTGTCTGGGACCTGCTTTTCAAAAGCCCCTTGAAGAGTTTTTAGATGGGCTATTTTCTCCCCAGATATTTCACCAAACTCTGTGTTTTTAGCAATGTTAACTCAGCCTTGGCTCTCTTTTGGAGGGTCATGGGATCAGGAGCAAAGTCAACCTGTATTACAGAATTATGGCTTCAAGGATTACTTGTAGCAACTGGGATTGGCTTTGGACTTTTTTTCTCCCAGAGGGAGCAGCACATAAATCTCTTTGGATGTGTCTGGGCAGCAGTGAAGAGCAGTGGGAAGCTGGAAACAAAACTTTTTCCCACTTGAAGGTGTCTTTAATTTCCCAGTGGTTGATGAAGGCACAAATCAGCTTTTTGTACAGTCCTGTTCCAGCATGGAGCAGAAGTTACTCTTTTTGGGGGAAATGCAATTTCCAGTTTGAGACCCAGTACAGGTGCAAGGGGAGGTCAGATCCCTCTCAGCTGTGGTCTGGTGGCATCTGCTGGTGGCTGCAGCCTTTGGGCCATGTGGGAAGGGTGGGATTTTTGGGGAAGCTGCTGGGCTGTGAGGTGTGAGCTGGTGCTGGGCAGGGCTGAGGGCAGAGGATGCAGCAAACAGAAGGGACAGGCTGTCCCTGTGACCCTGCTGGGACACAGAATGTGTGCAATGACATTATGAAAGCTCTTTTGAAACCCCAGGGATTCCCATGGGGCACGAGCTGTTGCAAAACCAGAGATTCACATCTGGGGAAATGAAACGTGTCTGTGGGAGCTGCAGTGTCCTCAGTGGGGAGGTGTGGGAGTCCAGGGCATTCCTTTGGATACCCTGGGCAGACAGAAACCTGCGCAGCAAAATTTAAAACCTGTACAGGGGGGTCTGGCATCTGTACAGGGGGGTTGCAGACCCTGGCACAGAGCCCAGAAAGGCAAGGGCCTTGATTTTAGACCATGGGAAAGACTTCCAACATTAAGAGAGGAATTGCAAGCCACATAATGTGACAAAAAGTAGCATAATGTTCACATTTGAGTTTCTAGAATAGGGAAAGACTTCCAGCATTAAGAGAGGAATTGCAAGCCACAAAGTGTGACAAAAAGTAGCATAGTTTTCACATTTGGGTTTTTAGAATAAGGGTGAATGGGGACAAGGTGGAGGATTCTGTGATCTCCATCTTGTGCAGGGACAGTGGCACCAAGTAGCTTTAGAGGGATTGGGTTAGAGTAGAAATAACCTGTTGAGTATAAAATGTAGACATTGGTCTGTAATTGTAAATAACAGACACTATCTGTATAAAAGAGGACAAGCCTTGGTCAGAGCAGGGAGTCGTCACCTGTTGCCCGTGCTGTCCAGACCTTGCCTCGGCACAGAGAGAAAAAAGGAATAAGATAAGCTAAAACAAACAAGAGGAAAACCTTGAAAAAAGAACATCCGAAGACTCCGTGTTGTCGGTGCATTCGTGGCTTGGGGCTTTTCAGAGGGCAAAGGGACAAAACCCACCCAAATCTGGGGTGCCCAGCCAAACCCGAGAGGGAGGCTGTCCTAAACTCTGAACGTTGCCATCACCCTGCTCTCCTCAGCTGATCCAGTCCCCTGTGACCACCCCCCTGGGGCTGATCATGCTGAAGACCACCTCGGAGGAGCTGGCGTGTCCCCGCGAGGACCTGAGCGTGGCGCGCAAGGAGGAGCTGCGCAAGCTGCTGCTGGACCAGGTGCAGACAGTGCTGGGGCTGCTCACAGGTACGAGTCACACCCCCTGCCACCCACCCCTGTGCCAGGGGCAGCAGGCTGCCCCCTAGAAACCAGGGATTGCTGGTTACTGATTAGGAAAAGTTCCTAATTAACTTGGGAAGCCGGCTCAGAGCGACACACGTACGACCAGCGTGGTTAGATTGTGTGTTCTCCCTTTATTCTCCTGAGGAGGGGGGTTAAATACAGATAGTTTACACTTACAGGTGTTTTTTAATTGGCATTCAGTGTAAAAGGAATGTAACCAATTTCACCCTTAAGGAAACCACCGTCGCTACACTATAACTGTGCCATCTAATGCTAAAACACACCTTAAAATGAATTTCTCACTGCCACGCAGGTCTGTCTACTCCTAGACAGGCCTGAAACTGAGGGCCCAGTTTGGGGTAGTTCAAAATCTCATCCCAAAATACCTCATGTCCATGTTCTCTAAAAATTCTGCTACACCCCCTCAGCACCCAGGGGTGCTGCCAGACCCAGGGGTGCTGCCAGACCCAGGGAAGCAAAACGGGGACGATGTGGCAGCTGCTGCTGCACTTGGAGCACTCAGCTCTGCCCCTGCAGCCTTTGGGTCAATTTAATATGAACCAGCTGGTGTAGCAGAGCAGCTGCTGAGCTCCCTCCACGAAGAGGGGTGGAGGTTGTCTTCGCTCAGTGAGCCCAAAGCCATTGTGGAGTGTTTCTGTCCCTCTCAGTGAGCCCAAAGCCATTATGGAGTGTTTCTGCCCCTCTCAGTGAGCCCAAAGCCATTGTGGAGTGTTTCTGTCCCTCTCAGTGAGCCCAAAGCCATTGTGGAGTGTTTCTGTCCCTCTCAGTGAGCCCAAAGCCATTGTGGAGTGTTTCTGTCCCTCTCAGTGAGCCCAAAGCCATTGTGGAGTGTTTCTGTCCCTCTCAGTGAGCCCAAAGCCATTGTGGAGTGTTTCTGTCCCTCTCAGTGAGCCCAAAGCCATTGTGGAGTGTTTCTGTCCCTCTCAGTGAGCCCAAAGCCATTGTGGAGTGTTTCTGTCCCTCTCAGTGAGCCCAAAGCCATTGTGGAGTGTTTCTGTCCCTCTCAGTGAGCCCAAAGCCATTGTGGAGTGTTTCTGTCCCTCTCAGTGAGCCCAAAGCCATTGTGGAGTGTTTCTGTCCCTCTCAGTGAGCCCAAAGCCATTGTGGAGTGTTTCTGTCCCTCTCAGTGAGCCCAAAGCCATTGTGGAGTGTTTCTGTCCCTCTCAGTGAGCCCAAAGCCATTGTGGAGTGTTTCTGTCCCTCTCAGTGAGCCCAAAGCCATTGTGGAGTGTTTCTGTCCCTCTCAGTGAGCCCAAAGCCATTGTGGAGTGTTNCAGCCCCTGCCCTGGTCCTGCTGCCACCCCACTGCTGGTCCAGGCCAGGTGCCACTGCCCTCTTGCCCACCTGGGCACACGTTTCCACTGAGCAACTTTCCAGCCCCTTTTCCCCAAGCCCGTGGCCCTGCATGGGGTTGGCATTGCTCCTGAATCCCAGCTGCTGGCACATCAAAGCCAGCAGAGCAAAACTGAATCCTACCTGGGAGAAAGAAAACAAAGGTAAGCAAGTCTCTGTGAAAAGGAACAGGGTGCCCAGAGCAGCTGTGGCTGACCCTGGATCCCTGGCAGTGTCCAAGGCCAGGTTGGACAGGGCTTGGAGCAGCCTGGGACAGTGGGAGGTGTCCCTGCCCAGGGCAGGGGTGGCACTGGATGAGCTTTAAGGTCCCTTCTCACCCAAACTGTTCTGTGATTGTGAAAGTTTGTTTTCTATCTACTCCTGTTAGACTTTTATGTGAGTGCTTATCTGATGTCAACCCATTTACACATCTCTTATTTCTTAGTTGCCTCCAGATTGGAGAACACATTTTTGTGTCCTTGTCCTTGGCACACATTTCCTTGTCCCTGGGACCTTGAACAGTTCCCTGGGAGCTGCAGATCACTTCCTTGTGGCCAGATTGCACCAGGCAGCTCCAGACTGCTGCCTCTGATAAGCTGTTGGCAGTGTTTTGCTTGGTGCTAAACCTTTCACACTGAAGTTTGAACAGCATTTCGTGTGCTCCTTTCCAGTAGAAGAGCTTAAGATGCTTCTGTATTTCTGTACAAACCACAAGCTTTAATGGGAAGAAATATTCCTTTGGGTTGGCAGGGGGAGAGTGGATTTTGCTGTAGCTGGGAAGAGTTTGGACAGGAAATATTTACAGAAAAGATGAAAGCTTCTGGTGTCAGTTGTCAAGAATGGGGCTCCGGGAGGGTGCTGGTGGAACAAAATCTGGGCTGGCTGTTGTGGAAGGCTGTTGGAGATGTCCCTCAGTCCCCTGGGGCTTGTGCTGAGGCAGCTTTCATCCACCTGTGTGCTCACCTCGTGACTTGGGATCATATTTCCCAAACTGGAAGTTGGCTGCACTTCTGTGCTGGGCTTTTCCTTTCTCCCCTCTCAGGGAAAATAAACAAACTTTCCACACGGTGTTTTTTCAAGATAATTGCTAAGAGCCAGGACCACACTGGCAGTGCCTTTTTGCCTGTGCAAACTTGTTTGTGTGAAACTCTCTCAGTTTTAATTTTCTGTGCTTTGTCTTTGCCGTCTCCACGTTCAAACTGGTTGTGCTTCCACTTCCTGAAGTCACAGAGTCACTAAGGTTGGAAAAAAACTCTTTAAGATTGAGTCCAACCATTAACCAGCACTGCCAGAGCCACCACTGAACCATGTCCCCAAGTGCCACATCCACGTGGCTTTTGGACTCTTCCACCACTTCCAAAAGGAACACCAAGTGCTTCCCTCTGATGCACTGCTTGCTCATTTTGTGTTCCCAGTTCATGTAGAACTCAATTCCTGTGAGCTGCTGCCTCTTGGATGTTTTCATTGCTTAGCTGAGGCCACCACTCTTTACTTTTTCCATTCAGGTGAGATGAAAGTCGTTCCAAGAGGCAAAAGAAACTCCTGAGTCCCCATAAATGTTTCATATCTTCCATCAGAGCCCAAATCTCTTTAGGAACTTAGAGAAACCTCTGCTTCCTATTTGTCATTTGCACAGGGAAGTGGAGTGAAATGGTTGCTTGCAAGTCTTGCACAGGTTTTAAATAGCACTGGAAGACAACATTAAACTCATTTCTCCTATCACTTAAGCAAAGGAACTCTGATAATGTCCCAAGCTGGACAACATTTGAGTTATTGCCATGGTGTAGGATTTACTCAGCACCAGGCTCAGCCTCCAGATGTTGTCTTTGCATGATTTATAGCACATTTCCTGATGAATCCCTTCCTCAGGAATATTCCCTCACCTATGGCAAACCAATGAGTAGCAGAAGTGTTTGTGGCTGCTGTCCTGCTGCAGAGCCAGTCCCTGGGAGTTTTCTCCTTTGGCATGAATGCAGCTGATGCTGTGAATTTGTCACCTGTTTGCAAAGACACTGAAAAGCCCTGAAGCTCAGAGCTTCAGTGGTTTAACTGCTGTGAGTTACAGGAGGGTAATTGAGAGTTTCTGGGGTGGATGGATTAAAAGATGAGAATCTTTAATTCTCATTGATTTTTGTGGAGTTGGCTGAGCTGAATGTTTAAGAGAATGACAGTTGGGGTTGGAAGGAACCTTAAAGATCATCCCACCCCCTGCCATGTGCAGTTTTTAGTTTTTGTGTTAAAAACCCCCAAGCTCTGTGGCTTCAGTTTGGTTTTACCTTGCTGTAGAAGCTGTCAGTGCAACTCAGCCCCATTTACACAGGAATAATGACAAGGAAACAGCTTTATAATATCACAGAATCCCAGAATGGTTTGGGCTGGAAGAAACCTTAAAACCCATGCAGTGCCACCCCTGCCATGGGCAGGGACACCTCCCACCATCCCAGGCTCCTCCAAGCCCCATCCAGCCTGGCCTTGGGCACTGCCAGGGATCCAGGGGCAGCCACAGCTGCTCTGGGCACCCTGTGCCAGCCCTGCCCACCCTGCCAGGGAACAATTCCTGCCCAGTCTCCCATCCAGCCCTGCCCTCTGGCAGTGGGAAGCCATTCCCTGTGTCCTGTCCCTCCAGCCCTTGTCCCCAGTCCCTCTCCAGCTCTCCTGAAGCCCCTTCAGGCCCTGGCAGGGGCTCTGAGCTCTCCCTGGAGCCTTCTCCTCTCCAGGTGAGCACCCCCAGCTCTCCCAGCCTGGCCCCAGAGCAGAGGGGCTCCAGCCCCTGGGGCATCTCTGTGGCCTCCCCTGGACTCTCTCCAGCAGCTCCAGGTGCTGCTGCTGTTGGCCCCAGGGCTGGGGCAGCTCTGCAGGTGGGCTCTCACCTGAGGGGGCAGAGGGGCAGAATCCCCCCCTCCTGCTGCCCACGCTGGGGGCTCAGCCCAGCACAGGGGGGTTTCTGGCTGCTCATGGCTGGGCCAAGTCCAGCTGGGACCCACCAACACCCCAAATCCTTCTCCCAGGGCTGCCCTCAGTCCATTCCCTGCCCAGCCTGGATTGGTGCTTGGGCTTGCCCCAGCCTTGGAGCACTTGGCCTTGCTGAGCTCCAGGGGATCTGTAAAAGCACAATATGAGCTGTGCAGGTGTGTCCAGGTAGGAATGTGCCCACAGGGGGGTTCAGTGCTGAGACTGAAGGGCAGGACTGTCTTGCTCAGCCATAGCCACATGATGCCTTCAGCTTCTGGAGCGCAGGAGAAAGAAGCAATGATAAGGCTTGGCAGGGAATTATGAATTTAGTGATGTAAGACATCAATCTTGGTGAAAAATGAAGACTTAGGAGGGATGTGTTCATCACTCAGGCTGCTGTGTATGTTGGAAGCAGATCAGTAAATCATAGCTGTTGTTTTGGCACTGCTGGCTTGTCAGGATGTTTCACTTCCATAAAAAATCACTCAGATTCTCTTGGAACTTCAGATTCTGTAGCACAGCAAGTACCAGATTTTTACAGATGGAGATTTTTACAGTCAGGAATAATCTCAAGGAAGAGAAGGGCACTGAACAACCTGGGGAGGGTGAATAGTTTTGCAGCAGGTGGAAGCCTGGAGATTGTGGGCAGCATCTGTGGGAAAGGCAGCCTGCCTGGGGCTGGCCCTTGGATTTCTAAAGCTTTTGAGGAAGCAAAAGCCATCAGGGATAAGTGAATCTCTGTGTTGTTGATGGCTTGGTTAGAGGTGGGAGATGAAAGGGGAGTGCATGTGCTCCCCTCTTGCTGTGAGGAGGGAGTTCACTCTGGGCTAGGCAGGATCAACTTTAGAGCTTCTCCACATCATTCTACAGAGAATCCACAGCAGCAGCAGTCAGGAATAATTCGCTGCTGTGCTGCTCTGTGGAAGTAGAGCTCATCTGCACCTTGAGTGGTGGCTGCAGTTCTGCTCTTTCAGTATCAGTGGGTGCAGAGGAGCAAGGGAAGCTTTGTAGAAGGGCACTAAAGGTGATGGAGGGGTTTGAGTGGCTTCCCTGTAAGTAACAACAGAAGTAAAACTTTCTCTCTGTCAAAGAAGCTGAGCAGAAGCTGTGTTGGAAGCCTGCTGACACAAAGAAAGTGAAAGCAGAGTTACTTCTGTTCCCTCTTTGGGTAGAAAGTGAAACTAGGAGCTGGCACACCCCAAACAGAGCAGCTTCATGGTGAGGCTGTGGAACTCTGTCATGAGATATTGCAAATATTAACTTTATATGGCTTCACTTGGAGGCTGGAGAAAGGCACAGAACATAAATCCTGAGGCTGTGTCCAATTTTTCTGACTCCACCTTTCTTGGGAAGCCTTTGTCATGGTGTGGTTGGGAGGCTGGGGGTTGTGATCTGTGCCTGCCATGGCATTTGGTCCCTGGGAAGAGGTGCTGCCCTGACTGGGAGCATCACCAGAAGTGTCACAGGCCAGCAGAAGACTCTGCCACATTAAGCCTAACGGGGATGTGCCAAGCTTGTATCAAGGATGCTCAGCCTTGTGGAGGGATAGAATTTTATAATAAATTCCTAAAATACACTCCATGGCATTGTATTTCCTGAAATACCACGAGTGCTGTAGTAATGCACCCCCCACTCCCCAGTGGGCAGTTCTGTACAAGGAAAGGGTTTCAGTTCACCCTTTGGACATTTTAGGAAGTTTAGCCAGAAAGTTCTGTGTTTTTCTCTCTGTAA